>LJPI01000951.1:127329-262918 GCA_001430955.1 Chrysosporium queenslandicum | reverse complement strand
ATGCTTGAACACTTGCTCCAACACAAATCATGGTCTTGGGAAAAAAAGGAAAGAAAGAAAGAAAAAGCCAGTATTCCAGCCAGAAAAGGTTCGATGCCATTTCCTGAAATAGCTGTGTTTGCTTTCTGGGTGGCCGCATCGGCACACGGCGTATTACAGATCGATTAACAGCTTGAATGGCTCAACTTTCTCCACTCCCAGGAGCGCCAGCTCCAGGAGGAAAGCCGATGGTAGTGACTTGTAGAACGGTTAATAGTTGAGACAGTCGATATTTTACGATGTACCAGGCTAATGGTGACATAGAGTTCTTCTCCGTTTTCAAGGGAATGGGTTCGTTGATGATCTTCCAGGGCGCAAAACCGCGCTGTCAGCGAGCGCCACGGTGGAAGATCACCAAATAGATCATGAAATAGTTCCAGTAGTATGGAACTCCGGCCTCCAGAGGCCATCAGTGAGACAGCTTCGGACCATGTTAGCGGTCTACGACAGTGTGGCTCTTCTTGCTAGACCTTTTTAAAACAGAAAGAAGTAGTTTCGGCATCAGGTCTCTTGAGTTCACAACGGCTAGGCCGCTCACCCCACAATTTGTCGATGCCGGGTTTCCTTAGCTCGGGGGGAGTTGCCAGCTGCACGATAAGCAAATCGATATCGGCAGATCGTCACCGACCCTGTCGAGCCCGGACAGCATCCTAACCCACGTTTTTCCTGTTCCTTGATCGCCAGATCATCTGCCCTGTCCGTTTCTTCAGAATTAAGAGTATTTGCAAACAGGGCACAGCATGGGGGTTCAGGGTGGTTGGACGCATCAAGATGAAACAGAAGGGATTCAGAGAGGTCAGGGTTGAACTTGTTCCTTGCTGGGGAAGACAGGATAGTGGCAGTGTTACAGAGTCATACATTATTTACAGATTATCTTTCAGAGAATACACAGCAAAGTTACAGCTTGTGTCAGATTTACAAGGCCCATACCTGTATATACGGCGTACTCGGTATGTAACTATTGAATGTACCGGGCAGCTCACCCTTGCCCGAGACCGCCTCAGCCTACAACAGGTGAACTGTATCTTGACGAGGGACGGGAATGTTGAAACTCATCAGCGTTTAAGCTCCCCAGGAACCCAGAGCCAAGAGACGAAAAAGGCAAAATTGTTTTGATCGCATTAGCACCAGAGAGAGATGAGCCGGAATCGGAGAATATTCCGTTGAAGACTTCATGGGAGATATTACTCAATACTATCATTACGACTTCTTTAATCGGTCGTTTCATGCCCTTGATACCGGACAAATGGAGCGATGTGATTTCCCGGCCTTTTCTTTTTGCTTTAGGGCTTATTCTCGATTAAGGGCCGAGTCAGCTCGCAATTCGAGTCGAGATCTGATAGTGCGGAATCAAGATTGAAATCATGCACCATGGCTGCTGTTACTTTATGCAGGGTGTTTATCAGATTCGGACAAGTCAGTCAGCACGTAGTTATAGTTTGACTACTGACAAAAAGGATCCTCAACCAAGCTTCTAGTTTGTGAAGTAGGGCTTTTAACTCTTGAGGCTTCATTTTGCAGAATTGGCTTCTCGAAAGGGTTACATATTTGCATTGCTACAGTTGCACATGGAGACCTGAGGCTACCGGCTACCAATCTCTCTCTCTGTACGGAGATGGATTACGGGTGTTCTCCATCAGACATCTTTCCAGGGTACGCTGCGTATGATTCCGTGTTGAAAATGGATGTTGCTTGATGGCAGAACAGAAGAGTATTGGTTGGCGGAACCTTCCAACAGTCCAGTGTGTCTCCTGGTTGAGTTTCAACGGGCCTCTGGTAACCAGATACGATCACACAGCCAAGCACAGCATCTCCACCAAACTGGGCCCCTTGGACGCGCAATGTTTCCCATCTCTGCGTTTACTTGGAAACCAATTCTCTTTGAGGGATTCTGGAAGAAACCGATGATTTGGGGGAAAAGGGGGGCTCCCAAAAGAAAGGAAAGTTGAGACGGGAATCATTTCGACCGAGAACCAATTACCACCGGCAAATCTACGCTTCTCGAGACGGTGTGAGCCGGGTATGGATGTACATACACACATAGTATGGAGTATCGACTCCAGATACACACGTTTACAAACCCGTACTGTGTAGTAGTAGTCAGCATGCGATGACTTGAGCATCGGCTAAGCATTTCCTGGAGTGCGTGGTGTCCTCCTGGGCCTTTTGCACGACCCTTTCCGTGATCCTCTTGCGTGTGTGTGTGTGTGTGTGTGTGTGCGTGTGGACCCTCCTTGCTCCTGATCCCGGGAAGCTCAAACGGGGGGCTTCTCACGCCCATGAAGCTGAAACACGCCGTCTCGCAACCTCAAGCGCGGCCCACATGCCGTTTTGCCAGCCCGGATGACGTCACGCAGTCCATTGCCCCCTTTTTTGTTGTGTTTTTATTGATTTTTTCGTTTTGCTTTTCCAGCAGCTTTTCTCGCGGCTCCATCGTGACCCAGGAAAGAATAGCGAGAATTGTTCTGGAATCAAATCACTAGGGCTTCCAGAAAAAGAAACAAAGTGGGTTTAAAATCCTTGGTTATATTTAGAAGTGGGTTTTCTTTTTCGGTGTGATCTGGGAGGAAGAAAAGGAGACACGTCTGGTAGTATGGGATGGAGAGAGAAGAGTTACGCGCGTCTGTCATTCCGCCCCTTATTTTCCAGAAACCCCTTGCTCCAGAGTCGTCGCTGTTGCATGGGGGCAGGAAACATCATCATCCTCTCGTTTCAAAAGGAACAGGAATCCAAACCGCCCTCTTCACGCCGAGGGACAAGAGTCTCAACCCGCCCCTTGCATTTCACGTGCATGGCTGCATCATCCCCTCTCGTCGCATGTCATGGCCCAGCTTTGTTTTCTCTGAGTAGGTCTTCGTCCTTGATTATTTCATTGTGAGCCTCGATATTCGGCCATTCGCCCCGGTTTGCATATGCACATGTAGACCGTGTGTTGGGGCACAATTCGTGCAACTCCACTGAGCCAACCACGGCTGTCAAGGAATGCGAAGGAGTAAAAAAAGGATCACAAAACGGGAACCATGCATTCTCTTTCTCTCTCGTTTACTCACTTTTCTTCTCAAGTCTTTCACTGGTTCGATCCGAATCCCTGTCGGGGTAGCAGGAATTCGCCGCATTCACCCTCGAAAACTGTCGAGATACGAGGTCTCCTGCAAAAACAAGAACTTTTCTCTCGGCTTTTCTCTTGTCTGCTTACCCCGAGGTAACAATGACAATCGGCCACAACAACAGGAACAATAAATGCTGATGATGATGCTGAATACTGGCCTGCATCCAAGCGATCCTGGTTTCTACCACGTTGAACATGGGAAAGCGAGCCCCAAGCAACGTTTGGGCACACAACCCGAAGCTGAGCCCCAAGCGCCCGGACAACTATCGGTGTTCAAGCAAAAGGGCATCAATATCATGGTTTTCATGATAAGACATGCGCTCTACAGGACATGCCAAGACTGGTCTATAGATACGGAGGATAGATATCACCTCCCTTCGCGGGGTTGCGTTCAAAAGAGGACCAGAGATTTCAGCAAAATTCTTTTTCCTAGCTTCTCCCCACCACATAATACATGGTTTCAAAGCACAGATAGGGCCTTGGACGAAGCAGAGGCCCTAATTCCGAAAGGACCGGAAACCTGCGGAATGGCCATTCAAAATTCAATTTACGGCTTGTTACACCGGATGTTCTTGACGCGGACTGCTTGCAGCTTTTCGCCTTTCATTTTTCTTGAATTCTAAAGAGAAAGAAAAAGAAACAAAGTAATCTCGTGGTTCGAGAACGCGGGCATCGGCTTCGTATCTCGAGCGAGCAAAGCACGGTGGCAATGCAGGTGGCAGCAACAGCTGCATCTGATTGTTGATGAGGTTACAATTCGTTTAACGCACTGCAGGGACTGTCGCATGCCTGCATGGCTGTTTTCTCCGGTGGTCAATTCTTCCAAACCCCCACTGGAAAGAAAAGAAACGAGTGCCTGCTCAGGGTCCTGTTTGCACCGCTGTGGCGCGAAGGTGCAGACGGCCATCCCAGATATCGAGGCATTGGAATAAGTGCACAACAGACCACCCATACTTCGCTGGTCTCTAAATCCGGCAGGGAAATTTGTCGCTATTCTTTTATTTTTGATTTTTCTTTTACACGAAGATGGAGAATGTTTGCTTGGTGACACAAGACTTACTTGCGAACCCTGGTTCGAAAGACTAGGATAAAGGTGCTGTTATCTCTAGCACATTACTACATTGGTATAGAAGCAAACTCAGTATGAGATTGAGAAGTCAAGGCTCTCTCTCTCCTGCAAGATGAGATGAATCTGCACTTCATGCCTCCAATGGCCAAGTGTTTTTGATGCCCCCTGTTTTATCTACATTTACAATCATCACCGATGGGCTCGAGGATAACCTGGTCCCGAGAATTCAAACCGTCAAAACCACGGAGTAGAGCCGCCTGCTCCCCACACATTTACTTAAAAACACGCATCTTCTCTCGCTAGAGCGGAGGAGAGAATGGAGCAGCATTTGCATGCTGCAGATGTGACATGTTCTACGCCCTGATCAAACCCCCAGAAGTTCCCGCGCGCCAGGGCAACCCGAGGTACGCAACAACGCACAAACATTTCTACCGCACTGGAGAAAGGCCTCCCACAGCTTTTCGTCTCCAAACTAAAATTTTCTCGGGACCCAGCATCCTGGAAATGAGCCCGTTTTTTCTTTTTTTTTTCTATCTGCCTGTGGTTGTTATTGGAGCATAGTGCTTATTCTTTGTTGGTTGTGGGTGCCACAATGGATCCAACAAACAAACTGGATATGCCTCTCGAAAAGCAATGGCCTTTTACAAAGACAAACATCGTGCGGAGTATCTCTGTTACTCATGCATGTAATAGTACATTGGGTTTGGTTACGTTTTCATTGCGTCTTGCACTTGGAACCTCAAATCTGCTTTCTTGTCAGTGCTCTGTGCTGCATCATGTTGTGACCGAACATTTGCATATGGGGGACCAGATCCCTTTTCATGGTTGACCAGCATGAGAATGGATGCATGGAGGTCAGTATTACTGCAGGATACTGCGCAAGTTGGAAGACATTGTGACAGGTCATTTTGTCCAAGCTCCAGATTGGATTTTGGAGGTTCCAGACCACCACCTCAGAAAAGGTTCAGGTTTCTTTGTTCGGTAGCTTGCTAACTCAATGGAGTACCAGATTAAAATATATCCACGGATGATTGGTAAATGGACAACACTAGTGGGAGATACAAGAATCCAGGACACGGGGAATTGAACGCAGACAATTGATTAACTATGTCAAAAAGGCGGGTATGTGTGTCTTTGACGGCTGAGCGAGATGTGTATGAAACTGAAGACTGTTCCCATGCAAACAAACCATGCCTTACTCCAGATAGTTGGAATTCTTTGCAATGTAAACAGGACAGAAACGTCTAACGGATCCGGTCCAGCCGGGCACGGTTCATATGAATTTGGTCGTCCACGGAATCGCTCTGCGGGAGTACGTCGTTAATGTCACGCGCATTCCAAGTGTCAAAAAGAAAATACCTACCTTGCCCATGATGACATCCAAGCGCTTGTTTTGCTCCTCAAGCTCCCTCCCGGTAGCTCTGGCAAGCCCGTTCAGTCTCACCGCAGCACCATGGAGTGCGTCGAGGTTCGATTCGATCTCATTCTCCATCTCGTCATCTTCACTGTCTTGTTCAAACTGGTACTTCGATCGCTCCGCAAGGTTCGTCTTGGACATGGGCGCTGCCGAACGGCCTTGCTTCTCCATTTCCTTGAACGTCTGACCCATTCGCTGCTCTGTTCTGAATGCAGCTAGCCGGGTTTCTTCCCGTTGCAATCGCTCTTCCTGATGTCGGTTGATAATGGCATCATCACGGGCCTTGCGGCGCTCTGCACTTGTGAACGGGTTCGAAACGTGCATGGCAAACATACTCTTGTTAAGCTTCTTGAGCTCTCGAGATTTTTCATCGGCGATGCGGTTCTGGTTCGCTGCGAGATCGAGATTCTTCTCGGTGTTATGAATGCGTTCGCCTTGCGCACCGAGACGAGCAAGAGTGCCGCGGCCAGTTTCTTCGGCTTCAGCAGCTACGCGAAGTGCGTTGCGAGTGGAGGAGACATCCTGCTGTTTCATAAACCGGATTTCTTGCTTGATAGCCTGAACGTCTTCCTCTTCCTCCTCTTCCGCGGTAAGTTGTCTGTCCTGATACGCGCCATAGCCCCCAGATGTGGTACCAGGTGCTCCACTTTCATTCTGGGGTCCCGAATGAGCACTGTATGGGGGAGGGCGGGTAGCATCTTGCTGCTGTTGCCGTTCCTGGAGCCGTTGACGAGCGTCGCCGAAGAGAGCATTCCTATTGTCATCTACCGCATTGGGATCGGCATTTCCAAGACCACCGTAGCCACCAGGGCCATATCTAGAGCCTCCACCAGTACTATTATCATTACCACCTCCGTATTTATCCCTTCCATACGCTCCTTGAACACCTTGCTTCCCAGGGCCGTAACCGCCCCCATTTGAGTCGCCGTAGGGATTCTTTCCTGCATTTCCCATCTGGTTCGGGGCTTGGTTTACACCACCGTAGCCTTGCTTCGGTCCGCTCGGTAGCCCTACTTCCCTAGGCTGAGACTGGGGAGGACCGTAGAGTTTTGACTTTGCCTCAGTATAGGGGTCAGAGTACGCAGGAGCCTGGGCGTATGGATTGGACTGGGGAGCTGGGCTCTTTGCCTTTGACCTCGAGCCAAAAAGCGCTTTCCTGCTGCTGTCATCGTCCCCGTCTTCGCTCTTTTTACCGAAGCCTAATTTCCGCATCTTGTGCCGTGTGTGAGTGGATAGAGGCGTTTGAGGGGTATCGAGAGGTCGACCGGAGTAGGACCAAAATGCCTGAGCACTGCTGTTGGCAACTATTGTCTAACAATAAATAGCTTCTAGAAAACGCAGCTTGCAGTTTCTAGCGAAGCAGATGGTTCAAACTCAAGATGTCGGTACACATCATCAAGAGCGAAGATGCATCTCCCTTTGAGGCTCAGCACCAGTGAGACGCCTCCTTTCACGTGCTTCTTGGTGGCGGGGGATCGACTAAACTATTCTCGGCTAGCGCGACCTGACCTCGAGCTTCACCTCAGCCAGCTCGAAACCTGCGTCTTGTCGCACATCTCAACTGCCCGACACTCCTGAGGGCCATGGCATGTTACATTCCTGTAACTCCTTGATTGTGATAGGTCTTCCTCTGTGAGAGATGAGCTGTTGCCTCACTGCTTCAATGCAGCTAGTTAGTGAAAATGGCTCCTCATCCGGGTCTTGAAGCCGATTATATCAGAGACAAGTCCAAGAAAGACCTCTTGAACCTACTCGAAGCAGTGAGTTACTTTATCTTGTTCTTTTCTACCTTTTCTTACTTACATGTATTTGTAGGTAAGGGGCAAGAAGAACCTTGTAATTAGCAAGGCTCTCGCAGGTCCTGTTGGCGTCTTCGTCAAGTTTTCGGTCCTCCAGGAGTATGGAGTCGACCGTGTCTTCCTGCTTGAGAACAAGAACATTGATTCCTCTCAGCGGAATGTCATATTCTTAGTTCATGCAGAGAAGCCGAGCCACGTGCAATCTGTCGCCGGTATGTATGTGAAACGCGTTTCCTTTCCGACTCGCTCAAGATATCTGTACTACGGAGTTTAGTACCATTTTTCACCTTTATTATATCAGCCGCTGCTTCTGGGACAAACAGTAGACTACGCGGGTTTTCCATTACCACTCTTCGTAGTCAGTCGAGTTCCCTAGATTGAATTTCATTTACCTATATATCGCCCATCCCTATGGCTCTCTTTCTACCAGTCCCCAGAGTTTGATGGCCATCAGTATGGGCTAACATTTACTTCCAGCTCAAATTCGGAACCTTCAGCGGAACAACGCTGTTGAACATGAATTCTCAATCTTCTGGGTGCCACGCAGGACTCTGGTCTCAAATCGCATCCTTGAGGAAGAAGGAATCATCGGGGATGTGAATATTGCTGAACTCCCGTTGTATTTTTTCCCCCTTGAAAATGATCTCCTATCTCTAGAGCTGTCGGACTCTTTTGGTGATCTATACCTGGTATGTAACTGATGACCTTGGTTTCCTCTCTGTCTAACAATTACTAGCACCGCAACCCTGGTTCAATTAATAGATCTGCCAAAGCATTGATGCAACTTCAAAGAAGACATGGCTTTTTCCCACGCATTGTTGGGAAAGGTGACAATGCTAGAAGGCTAGCCGATCAGCTGCTACGTATGAGAAAAGAACTAGACGCAGAAGAATCATCTGGGCTGGTAGATGGACTAGGAAGGGGCCTCATGGTCAGCTCTACTATTGAGAATTTGATTATCATCGACCGCGATGTGGACTTCGCAACAGTACTGATGACGCAACTGACATATGAGGGACTTGTCGACGAATTTTTTGGCATTGACCATAATCAGGTCGAAGTTGATTCAACGATAATCGGTACAGGTACTCCCGGCCAAACGTCGCAAGGCTCGGCATCCGGCCCATCGTCAGCCCCAAAACAATCGTTAAAGCGCAAGATTCAAGTAGATTCCTCTGATTCACTCTACAGCCAACTTCGAGACGCCAATTTTGCCATCGTTGGAGGCCTCTTGAATAAAGTTGCGAGGCGACTGGAAAGCGATTACGAGAGTCGTCATGGTGCTAAAACGACTTCAGAGCTACGGGAATTCGTAAATAAATTGCCGGCTTACCAGGCTGAACACACAAGCTTGAAAATACATACAAATCTCGCAGAAGAGATTATGCGCCAAACTCGCTCGGATATCTTCCGACGGATCCTCGAAGTTCAGCAGAATATAGCTGCAGGTGCAGACCCGGCTACTCAGCATGACTTAGTTGAGGAGTTGATTTCAAGGGACGTTCCAATCGAATCTGTCCTGCGACTTCTTTGCATTGAGTCATGCATTGGCGGTGGTCTTCGTCCTCGAGATCTCGACAACTTCAAAAGACAAATCCTTCAAGCATATGGCTATTGTCATTTACTTACTCTTGACGCCCTCGAAAAGATGGAACTACTTCAATCACGCTCCTCCGCTACAGGTATGATTTTGCCCACCGGCGGTGGGGGAGGATCCGGCCTGAAAACAAACTATAATTATCTTCGCAAAGCACTTCGACTCATTGTTGATGAAGTCGATGAACAAGATCCAAATGACATAGCATATGTGTACAGCGGCTACGCACCATTGAGCATTCGCCTAGTTCAGTGTATTCTACAAAAATCGCACATCCTCTCCATCACCAAAAGTCTCCCGGCACCAGCTGCAGCTGCGGCGGGCGGTGTTCCATCTCCAGGCTGGCTAGGCTTCGAAGACATTGTGAAAAGTGCTCGTGGGTCAACGTTCAATATCGTCCAAAAAGCCGAGGAGCGGGCTGCTCGCGCAAAGCAAACATTGACTGGATCCGGAGGAGTCAAGACGGTGTTCATTTTCTTTTTGGGTGGAATCACATTCACGGAAATCGCTGCGTTGCGATTTATTGCTCAACAGGAACTAGCGAGACGGCGGATAATGATCTGCACGACAGGGATTATAAACGGCAATAGGATGATGGAGGCAGCTCTTAAAACGACAGTTCTCGAGCCGCCAGCGTCGTAGATGTTTTGGGTCTTGCTACATATCTAACAATATTCATCTCAGTCCGAAATTATTGAACTTGTGGTATTGGTACGCCATCCGACGTTGCCAAGTACCATCGAGTAGCTCAATTCGTTCTCAATATTCAAATTTAGTATCCAAACCAAGCAGGCGCCCTTGATATCTCCTTGTGACTTCTTCAAGCTTCACCATGATCCCTGCTGCAAGAGCCCTAACCCGCTCATCTTCTTTCGGCGCCCGTTCAAACACACCATCCACCCACTCTCGCAATTCCATTACTGAAATGGCAAATTGAGTCACTAGGCTCTCTTCAGCAGTACTCCCGGACACAATGTTGATATCTATGATTGTGAGGAGTAAAGAGAGGAGAGCTGGGAGGACGATGGGGTCAGAAGCAACTGGTAGATTGTGCAGTGTGGTGAGCAAGGAAAGGGTCTCGCTCGTACACAGATTAAGGGTAGGCGTATGGGGCCCGATAGTGGAGACGAGAAGGGTGATTGTTTGCGCGAAAAGCGAGACTAAATGCGGTTCTAGGAATGGGTTGCTATCTCCAAAGGAACTATTAACGAGTTAGACCTGTCTCCAAGCGCATCGATCAAAGAAGAATTGCTGCTCACCGCATTGTATACATCATGACACTAAACTCACTCAATAATGGCATGAGAAAACCTCGGGATAGAACATCATACGACCGTTTTGGCACTGTCTTTTGCTTTCGCCTTATTTCCGACACCCGTTTCCGCCCTGCTTCCTCTGCATGGGAGGAGAGTGATTGGAGTTTCACAATATTAGGGCCAGTTAGCTTATCAGCCGCCGTCAACGCCAAGGGCTCCAGAATGTTCTGAGAGATACGCTTGGATATGTAGTCAATAGATGCCTCTGGAGAACCATAAACCTGTTCTAAATGCTCCGGTAATCTCTTTGAAGGAAATGACTGTTTGGGTTTCTCGGGTAGTCCCATAGCCTTCGCATCTTCTTCTCCGAAACCAGCAACCTCTCGCGCGGCCAATCCAAGTGCGATTAAAATAGCTGACCGACTTGCGAGAGAAAGGTCAATGTTGAAAAGCGCGTGTGCCATCCATTGTCCTATTTTTGACGGAAGGGCGACAATCAGTGCAACGAGACTTGCCATTCTTCGCTCATGAAATTTTGGCATGTCATAATTATCTTGGAGCGAAATCAATTGCAGAGCAAGTTCACTTGCGTTCTCGACGATTTCCGTCCCGAAAACAGCTTTACGACGAATGAGATCCGGTGCTGTCGAGATAGCCAAATGATAATGATCTGGATTTTCCGTATTTTTGAGCGCGGAAACAAGGTCGCGGATATATCTGAGATGTAGAGTTAGTGAGTTCGGAATTTTTGTACGCCAGATTGGAACTTACACCGGGGCAGAGGGTTTCGAGCGCTGGATAAGTGTCGCGTCCTCTTCCGAGTCTGATGCATCCGAATCAGGTTTTTCATAAACGTAGACTCCTTCTTCTTCTGGCTCATCCGACACTTCCTCAATGCTAATAACTCTAGTTTGATTCGCAGTGGCTTTCAACTGGGTAGCGGCTGGTCGCTTCGAAACTTGAAACCTTGCAAAATTCACTGTTTCGGGTTTCTGGGCTACAGTAGCCCTCAGAATCGCTAAGTCACTGGAATCACCAACCTGATCATTCATATCTATAAGACCCAGGTACCATAATGCATCCTGGCTCTGCATCTCATCCGATTGGAATCTCATAACTTTATCAGGGGGGTCGGTGAGTTTCGAGAGACCCATTCCTACAACCATGCCCAGAAATCGGGATCGAGGGAGGGAAGCCGCAATTCGGTTTGTGATCGCAGAAAGGTACGTTCCAGATTTAGTAATGTTAATCAGGTTAGCGTGATTGCATCTATGTAAATACCCTGCAGTAAGCAGAATGACTTGGCAGTTGGCTGTTTTGGTAGTCATAGTATTAGAAAACAAACTGGCCCCAAGAATAAGTTGTGGTAAGCCTATACTGACCTTCCTGAACCAGCACTGGCGCATGTTTAATGTATAACTCATCTCCGAACAGAGCAATAGCTTTACCTAATGTATCAGACAAAACACCTATCCCCCTAGATTAGAGAACTTCCTGAAGTCATGGATTGGGTACTGTACCTGATTGATTTGAAAATACTGCAAGGAGAGAACGGCGCATATTAATGCTCCTGAGTCTGCCATCAACGCCCTTAACTAGGCAATCAACGAGATGCGGGGAAAGAGAAGGTAATAATTGCAGAATCAATGCTATCACTGCTGAGACACGTCGGATAGCACCCCAGGTGTCGGTATTAGTGACCACAGATTCTGGCAAATGTTTGCTCTCTAAATCATGCAATATAGACTCGAAAACTCTTTTCTGGGAATGGGGCTCTAGAAGGCCTACCAGTTTCCCAAATCGCTTTGCTTGAGGCTCGGAAGGGATCAAAAGACCGGAATACACCTCACCCACTAAGGTGTCTGTTTATATGTTACAGTCAGAGGATGGAACATGCGTCTTGGGTAAGGCTACTCACCCCGATATCCAAGGCTTAAAGAGCGCTGGGTGAATTTTGCAAGACTAGTCCATCCTTCCAAGTCATCGTCTTCCAGAGTCGTGACCATGGCTACAATGCAACGGCCTAGCCAAGATGCATAATGTGCACCTTCTCCAATCCACCGTGATGTGTTTGGAATCTCCACATCCTTGATTACCCCAATGGATTCACCTGCGACAGACAACGCACGCCCGGAAGCGAGAAACGTAACCAGTTGAGACCAAGCAGACCTCCGTTTCGCAGACGATGCCAGTTCAGCAATTTTTTCGTAGATGTTCTTCAGCAAGTATGGTGTCTGCAAAACGTTTGCGAGAACAGAAAGCGTATCACGGAGAAGTATCTGCCTGCCTATGCTATCGCCCTGATGTTTTACTTGGGGTTGGTCAAGATTTGCACGAAGATTCGCGATCAGAGCTCCGATTCCGCTGACACTGGTCAAGCACCTCAGAACTATAGCCCGGGGTGTCTTGGCAGCCTTTGAACTTGGAGCCGACCTATGCTCTGCTTCAATGTGGGCCCAGCGGTCATTAACCGCATGAGCAATTAGGCCATTCAGGACAGGAATGGTCGACGGCTCCGGGTCCGTGATGTCGTATCCGGTTACAGGAGTATTCACAGGGTCAAGGAAAGTCAAGAGCTGCAGGAACTGTGCATCAGACGGCCTTGAACTAAGCAATTGGAGTGCTTGCTGTACAGAATTGATTGTGCATTTTCCTTCTATGCTTGGTTGTTCCTTGGAAGAGTGAAGGGCAGTTTGACCTGCAAGCTTAGGCAGACCATCATCCTGATCCTGCTTTCTGATATTTACCGTCTTGACAGCTGTTAACAGGTTTTCCATGGCGAAATTTGCACCATGTCTGTGCACCACCCAGCATAAGATTTGAAGAGCACACTAGTATGTACTGGATTCAGATGTCAAGAGCACTGGAAGGATGGTCAGGTTTAGTGGATTGACGTGAGGTTTGCCTCCAGAATGACTAATACAGAAGCCTGTTAACTAGCATAGTGTAGATAATAGCCTCTCATGTGGTTATATTGTAGCCGAGGGCCACTAGATGCAGCTGACTTGGAGGCTTACTAAGAGAGCAACCTGCTCCCCACTTGAACCTTGAAGTGAAAGCCCCGGAATGTTCATGCCAAAGGAGAGGTTTGTCCTTTAACTGCCTGGAGAAATATTCAAAGAGACACACCCCTTCTGAGTCTTATAAAACTTTCTACTGAAGTTACTGACACTGACTCTTCCTTAGCAATACCTTTCTCCTCACAACCCCCCCAGGAACTGCCCCACTTTCAGATTTCCACCAACAGCTTATTGAGTCTATAGAACCCATTACATACCAGGTGCTCAGCTGTAGTATCCAAATATGTCCTCCTGGGGTAACTCCCAGTCCTTTAACTTAGGGGATGGAAAATGGTACGTGACTTGGGCATTTTACGAGCTGAGTCGTCATAAAGTGCTACCCATTTGATCTAGGAAACATCTACACAGAATCCTTACCCGGCCAGGTCCATTTAGTGACCGTGATTGGGTTCCCGGGCCTGAAACTATATCAGCTTTGGCTTCGTCAAAGATATTGTATGTGCACAGGGGCTAGACCCTTTCTCTTGCTTGCCATGGTTCACTGATAGTAGAATAGGGTGATGTAAGTGCTGTTGATCCATGTCGATGCAGATGTATTGATTTCTTCTATTTAGAGGTGCTGGAGGGCTTGGGTGTGAGATTCTCAAGAACTTGGCCCTTTCGGGCTTCAAAGATATTTACGTGATCGATATGGGTAAGCTGCCGATGTCCCGTGTTCCTGGCGGCTATTAACACCCGAATAGATACAATTGATATTTCCAACTTGAACCGGCAGTTTCTCTTCCGTCAGGATGATGTTGGAAAGCCCAAAGCTGAAGTAGCGGCCGCTTTCGTCCAGAAGAGGGTAAAAGATGTCAAGATCACTCCGTATGTTGGCAAGATTCAAGATAAAGATGAAGATTATTATATGCAATTCAAGGTGATTGTCTGCGGGCTCGATAGTATAGAGGCGCGCCGCTGGATTAATTCTACTCTTGTCGGGATGGTTGACCCCGAGAACCCTGAAAGTTTGAAGCCGCTGATTGATGGTGGCACAGAAGGTGGGTTACCGCTAGCCTCTACCACCGGCTTTTTCAACCACGGACTGACAAAGATATAGGATTCAAAGGGCAGGCGCGAGTAATTCTACCAAGTCTCACATCTTGCATTGAGTGCCAACTTGATATGCATGCACCAAGACCCGCTGTTCCCTTGTGCACCATTGCAACCATACCTCGCCAACCCCAGCACTGCATTGAATGGGCCCATCAGATTGCCTGGGGCGAGAAGCGTAAGGGGGAAGAATTTGACGGCGATGACTTGGAGCACGTCACTTGGATCTATCAGACAGCGTTGGAACGCGCCAAACAGTTCTCTATTCCAGGGATTACATTCTCAATGACACAAGGTGTCGTCAAGAATATCATCCCTGCCATAGCTTCTACAAACGCTGTGATTGCCGCTGCATGCACATCCGAAGCACTGAAAATCGCAACATCATGCAATCCATTCCTGGAGAACTACATGATGTACGCTGGCGAGGAGGGTGTTTACACTTATACATTTGCCTCGGAGCAGAAGCCAGACTGTCCGGTTTGCGGAAACCTGGCTAAAAAAATCACCGTTAGCCCCGACGCAACCCTCCAAGAATTCGTTGAGTCTCTGGGCGAGCGAGCAGAAGCGCAGCTTAAATCTCCGAGTTTGCGATCTGAAGAAAAGACACTATATCAACGCTTTCCACCACAATTGGAGGAACTGACGCGTTCCAACTTGAAGCGGAAATTGAAAGAACTGGTTGTGGATGGGGAAGAGGTGGCTGTTAGCGACCCGGCTTTCTCGATCGATTTTCGATTCAAACTCGTGTTCAACTGAGAAATGTGATGCGCATAGGCGCATGGTTACTTAGTGTGGATTGTGCTAACTATTGAGTCGCATTTTATGTCCATCAATAGAGGGATAGTAAATCAAATAAGTCCAACCAAACATATACTCCCAACCGTAGAACTCCCAAGGTTTATCATCAGAACAGAACAACAATTTCCTTTTTCTAAACGGAACGCCTGAATGCGAAATGATCGTAGACCCAACGTGCTCTCTCGCGTCATGCTAAGCTTGGGCCTCGGTCATGTCGGCCAGAGCTGCCACATTCCGTTTCAACCTTGCACACTTGAATTTTAGGACCTTGACACTTTCAAGGAAGAGAAGGTCGCTGTTGAACTGGCCTACACTCTCAATATTGAAAATAAAGTGATCTCGGATGCGACCAAGTTTGACCTTGCCCTTGAATTCCTCGTGTCGTAAGCACTCCCTGCTAACTGTGTCCTTAAAAGGATCAAGAACCACGGCCTTCTTTTCTCCTTCTTGTCCCTCATATCCACTTCCCCCTTGTGCTGCCTCCTCCGCCGTGACCTTCTCTATCCCGATGACTCCTTTTGGAAAACAATTTGCGAATTTAACAGCATCGTCACCGAGTATTGGACGAGTGATTTGGATATCTGGAAGGAGTCTGTACGACGCTGTTGCTACCGGCGAGAATTTGGCATGGTCTTGGCCGATTCCCTTGATGCAATGCATCTCAATATCAATCTTCTGGCCAGGCCGTAACTTTGCGAGAAGGATGTCTGGGTTCGCGGGCTGAATCACTCCATCCGGCCCCGAGAAAATCGAGGCTTGACGTCCTACGGGCTCAAAAACGATGTCCTTGGCATAGATATGTGCATTATTGTATAGCTTCGTAGGGTCCTCCTCGTCCGCGCGCGCATTGGGGTTCTTCGTGCATGCCACATTGAGCTTCAAAACGATGGTATTAGAATCGCTCGCAGGACTACCCGAATCCGGGTCACCTTCTTTCGGCATCCTAAACCAACTCATCCAATTTATACCTTCGAGAGAACCTTTAAGAGGAACTAGGCCTAACCGGTGGGATAGCACCTCGTCGTGTATCACGGAGGTGTTGTTGTGGATGAAAACGAATTCAATGGCGAGGGAGGGAATTTCAGCAATAAGAATACGACGGAAAGCATTTGCTATGGCAGCGTCAACGCCGATTAGGGAGAAGGTGGCCTCGAAAGGGTCATTCTTGTGAAATTTAACTTGAAGGCTCTAGACGGTAAAGGATAAGTAAACACACGCTTTGAAGCCATGGAAGGGGAGGTTCACTTCTTTGAACTTGCTAATAGACCAGCCATGTTCCTCGCCCGGCCAGTGTCCTGGAAAGTCCGTAGCCGAGATATGGGTGACCGTTTCTGGGTTGATTCCAATGGTCTATGATCTGATGTCAGAGAGGTCGGCTTGAGGGCATGATGAGGCAGAACTTACTTTTCTTTTGCGCACTTCCTCCGGCGAAGCAATACGGGGCGCCATGATTCCCTTGCTCTAGCAATACGGAAAGAAAGCCTACGCTGAGAAACGTAGATATGGAATTCACCGCCGTCCTTCGCAAAGAAAGATTTGGAGCTCTTGCCCAATGAAAATCACCGATAACACAGAATGCACTAGGCTTGATATAGTATAGTCAACTATTAGAGCAGCTTGAGCTTTCCAGCCAATCATGTCGTTTGGAATCAATCGCTTACTACTATATCACGTGACTATTTCTAAATCAACATCTCGGTTCGCTTTTGGACGAGAAGTGACGACAGTCGCGGACCAATTCCTTCTGCTCGCCGCAGATATCCTCTCAATTGCATGGAGGTTTGAGGCACACTTAATATAAGATTGTGCTGAACCTTCTCTTAGCCAAACATGGCCTCGACCCTCACATTCCTGGCGCGCCATGCGCCCAAGAGACTGTGTCTCTCGAGTTCCATACCCAACAAAGCAGCCCGCCTCGGTGTACCAAGATTTCTCTCCAACTCTTCTGCCGCGCGGCAATACGACGAGTCCGCCTATCAAGCAACCAGACTAATTCCGACGGGCCCTGAATTCCGGCCACAAACCCAAGCTTCAGTCGGAGAGGCATCCGGTCTTGAATCTGATGCCGGCCATAACCGAAAGATTCGTCACTATACAGTCAACTTTGGGCCACAACATCCCGCCGCTCACGGCGTGTTGAGATTGATTCTGGAGCTAAATGGTGAAGAAATCGTTCGGGCCGATCCACACGTCGGGCTCTTGCATCGTGGCACGGAGAAATTGATCGAATACAAGACGTACCTGCAAGCTCTTCCGTACTTCGACCGCCTGGACTATGTCTCGATGATGACGAATGAGCAATGTTATTCGTTGGCGGTAGAGAAGTTGTTGAACATTGAAATTCCGGAGAGAGCGAAGTGGATCAGAACACTGTTTGGAGAGATTACCAGAATCCTTAATCACCTGATGTCCGTTCTATCCCACGCTATGGACGTTGGTGCGTTGACGCCATTCCTGTGGGGTTTTGAGGAGCGAGAAAAGTTAATGGTACTGTCATTAATCTCCCATAAAGTACACTGGCAGAAAATGCTAACATTGGTCTACTTGGTTCCACTAGGAATTTTATGAGCGAGTATCCGGCGCTCGTCTGCATGCAGCATATGTCCGCCCTGGGGGTGTTCACCAAGATATTCCCTTAGGTCTCCTCGACGACATCTACCAATGGGCAACTCAATTTGGCGACCGTATCGATGAAACCGAAGAGCTTCTAACAGACAACAGAATCTGGAAGGCCAGAACACAGGGAATTGGAGTTGTCTCTGCTGCGGATGCTCTCAATTTCGGCTTCACGGGCGTGATGTTGCGAGGCTCCGGTGTCCCATGGGATATCCGCAAGTCACAGCCATATGACGCTTACGACCAAGTTGAGTTCGATGTTCCGGTCGGAGTGAATGGAGATTGCTATGACCGCTATCTCTGCCGTATGGAAGAATTCCGCCAATCTCTTCGCATTATCCACCAATGCTTAAACAAAATGCCTGCCGGACCTGTTCGGGTGGAAGACTACAAGATCAACCCGCCTCCACGTGCTGCCATGAAAGAAAACATGGAGGCACTGATCCACCATTTCTTGCTATTTACCAAGGGTTATACTGTTCCTCCTGGAGAGACCTACTCTGCCATTGAAGCGCCAAAGGGTGAAATGGGTGTGTATCTGGTCAGTGATGGTAGCGAGAGACCCTACAGATGTAAGATTCGCGCACCAGGATTCGCGCATCTCGGATGTTTCGATCAGATTTCAAGAGGCCATCTTCTCGCTGATGCCGTCGCCATTATTGGTAAGTTGCCCGTTGGTTGAGAGTCATTGATTTTTATGGAAGCTTTGAGACGCTAACGGGACTACTTTTTAGGTACCATGGATCTTGTGTTTGGAGAGGTTGACAGATAACCCACTCTTACAAATGAGAAGCATTGCTACCAAATTTAAAGACCTAGTACATATTCAGTTATCTTCGCAGAAACCTTGCGCGAGGGCACAAATGGCTAATGGAGAACAAGCCATTTCATGTTACCTCCTATTGTCTTACATGTAACCTTCCCTAGCCGCCTGTTTCAATACATGTTCCTTATTTTTTTTATGTTTCTGGTGGGTGTAGTTTATGGAGCCTGGAATGTAAAATGGCAGCATGAAACTCAGTTCATCTCCTCATTTGGTCCAGCCTCTCACTAAGAAATCGACAAAACATCACATGCATTTGTGAAATCTGGTCAGTTGTTAATACTCCGGGATGGGAACTAGCTTAAAATAAAACAAGTAGTTACAAGGGCTTCAGGGAAAAGTAACAAGAAAGTAAAGAGTTCTGGGATTTCGTCACCCAAGGTGCTCAAAAGTCATGACAATCAGATACCAGTGCTTCTATTCCAAGAGCATACAATTTGTGCAAAAAGCGAGAAAAGGAAAGTGGACCTCCCTACCTAACTGCTACTAGATTTCTGTACTGGCTATGCAATCATATGTCATTGTTGTGATATCGAAAGGAAAGGTCCTTCGGTCTCGGAACGGTACCAGGACTGAATGAATCATCGTCGGGCGGTCGTTCATTCTTGGTGTTCCCTGTAAGCATGCTCTGGATGCTCATGCAAACACTTTCGACGGTTTGAACAGGGGTCCAGCCTGCGGTGTCAAGTAGGTCGAGGCATATGAGTCCGTTGCTGTAGACATGGGGGTGGATTGGAATAGGACGGGGCGTGGGAGAACTGGCGGGCAGTGAGATAAATATGACTTCGGGAGCCTCTGAGAATTCGTAAGAGACAATAGTGAGCCTCCGTTTCGTTAATGCTGAGGATAGAGGAGTCTGAGCAAACCTATTGGGTAGTTTTCGCAAAATGTAAACTTGAGCCGGTATGTTTCATTCTGGTAGAGAGGATTGGAGTCAAGGACGCGAATGTCCATTTGCCATTCTTTGAAATTGTCCGCCTCTGCTATTGATATTCCGGGCGGGAGGGAGGATCGCATCTAACGAGTTTGCAGTTTTAGGGTCCTGCTTGCAAGAGAGGCCGTGGTAAACATTGGTGATGGTACCTTCAGGAGCTCCTATAAATCCCATTTGAGTCAGCGATGTCTTGTATGGCTGTGACATTGTGGTTACATGCATACTTTCCCTAGCCGCTTGCTTGCAAACATGGCCAATGTGAAATAGAGAAAAGGGTGAATGTAGTGTACAGCAAAAGCAATACAAAAAGAAGAGAAGAGTTTGTCCTCTGTGAGGTGTATGTACAACAGTACTATCGAGCTGGTAGTATGCAGGCAGTAGGGTCAATAGTGGCGCAGATGGAGAACAGCGGGGTTAGGAATTTGGGTTGGCAAGTTCTCCTTCTTAAGGAGCCTGAAGTCCCAACAACAAAGACACGAACAATGACTTGTGTCAGGTAGGAGGTAGGCAGCAGCCTCTGGATGTTAGTGGGTGATAGTACTTGTGAATAGAGCTGCCTGGTCATGAATCTCCCCTGATGATCTGATGGGTTCACACAACGCAGGAATGACGATGGGGTGCAGATCACCTGCTGTGGCTTGCACCGTGCGCTAGTCCGGTTACGGTCAACTTGTCAACACAAGGTCAAACCTCACTGGCCACAAACAGAATGCAAATTGTCTGTTGACATCGTGAGGTTGAATTCTGCATTTTCAAGGCCGTTGAACCCGTGCAACAACTTTCAGCCGTCAATGTTACTACCAGGTCCCATGGTTAGCAGGGCATCATATGGTTACTACTCCTGTGATGGATGTACATACCAAGGGCCGTTGAAATT
Organism: Chrysosporium queenslandicum; assembly: GCA_001430955.1. Taxonomy (NCBI): domain Eukaryota; kingdom Fungi; phylum Ascomycota; class Eurotiomycetes; order Onygenales; family Onygenaceae; genus Chrysosporium; species Chrysosporium queenslandicum. The sequence goes on along the minus strand of LJPI01000951.1, from coordinate 242,469 downwards.
CCAGTCACGAGTGCAAGAGGTCTGATCGAGGCTTCAAGCAACGTCTAGTTGTGCCTGCAGGCCATCAGCTCTATTACACGACATGAGCCAGGTTCACAACCTCTCCTGGTCTCTGTACCAATTGCTCCTGGATCGTTCAGCCAGATGTGATGGGTGCTGGGATGTGGCTGGTGCCCTAAGCTGTGGCTGAGCTAACGCCTACTGCCCCACCCCCTAGACCCAGGAGAGATGAGGCTGAGCCAGGGATGTTTCAGGTACTGTACCTCCCCGCCCACACGAAGTTGCGTGGAACCCGAAGTCACTGTGAACTGCACCTGGAACCCAACACTAGACCCCGCAGTCAAAAAGGCATCCTCTCTCACCTCTCAGCCTTACCTTACTCACTCTCGCCCTCCCTCAAACCTCGTCCTCTTCTGGCCCTCAGCACTCGCGAAAATCGGTCTTGAGGTCCAATCCCTGTGGTACTGTACGTGACTTTCCCGCTCAGCCTTGTTTTAGCCCGAATTGGCGATTTCACTGCGGGGTTCTCCAGGCGCGTATTAAGCCGGTTCAAGCTTGACCAGCAGGTAACTAATTGTCAACAGATTTGCAAGCCCAAATCAAAAAGGGCGCATGAATCTTCTATTCTACGGGCTACCGTCTCGACTAGGAAAACAGGCCTTTGCTGCTCCCTCCCATTTCGCCGTGTTTCTCTGCCCCCCTTATTTTTTCCGAGTCCGCCGTGCAACACCCCTGAACGTTCTTGTCAGCCCGTCGACGCTCCCACCAATTAAGGGTGCCGATCCTGAAGTTTGGTAAACATGAGCTGTAAGTCCAAGCTTCTTCATACTTCCCGCTCATGCAACGAGTCCCAAGGATGCCCTCCCATTGGCCACCTAAACACGAGAGCTGCCAACACGGTGGCATTTGCAAAGAGCCCTCAGCATCAGATTGCTAACATATAAATTTGGAAACTTCCCCAGTCACGACTATGCTCAATAAGCTCCAAGGGCAGCCTGACAGCTACGAGAAAAAGTACGGATCATCTGTTGTTTTAGAATCATGGAGCATTCATCGCTTACCGACATCAGGGCGCAGTACAAGTTTGGCAGGACACTAGGCGCTGGAACATATGGAATCGTCCGTGAAGCAGATGGCCCTAATGGCAAGGTAGCTGTTAAAATCATTCTTAAGAAGAATGTCAAGGGCAATGAGCAAATGGTCTACGATGAGCTTGACATGCTGCAACGGCTGCACCACCCTCACATCGTACGATTTCATGATTGGTTTGAGTCAAGAGTATGTTAAGTGCATCTGGATCGGGGAGCTACAGGTAGACTTGCTGACGAGATATAGGACAAATATTACATTGTGACTCAACTTGCAACGGGTGGGGAATTATTCGACAGAATTTGTGACTGTGGAAAGTTTACTGAGAAGGATGCTACCCGGACAATTCGTCAGGTGCTTGATGCCGTCAACTATTTGCACGAACGAAACATCGTCCATAGAGGTAACCTTTCCTCTAGCCGCTAACCAATATCCGTTCCATTAATACTCATTGTTTAGACCTAAAACCCGAAAATCTTCTCTACCTCACCAGGGCCCCGGATTCTCAGCTTGTGCTGGCCGATTTTGGCATCGCTAAAATGCTGCACAGCCCCTCTGAAGTTCTCACAAATATGGCTGGCTCGTTTGGCTATGCTGCTCCGGAAGTGATGTTAAAACAAGGACATGGAAAGGCCGTTGATATGTGGTCTCTTGGCGTTATCACCTATACGTTACTTTGCGGCTATTCTCCATTCCGCTCCGAGAATCTACAGGATCTGATTGACGAATGCCGAAGCGGACATATAGTTTTCCACGACCGCTACTGGAGGGATGTTTCCAAGGATGCGAAAGAGTTCATCCTCACGCTCCTGCAGCCTGATCCAACAAAACGAGCAACGAGTGTGGAAGCACTCCAACACCGCTGGCTCAAAGGAGAGACAGCTACAGACCACAACCTGTTGCCAGAGCTCAAGGCATACATGGCTAAGGCTCGCCTAAAGCGCGGCATTGAGATTATCAAATTGGCGAACCGTATCGAAGCACTCAAAATGCAGGAAGAAGATGACGAGGACATCCCCAGTGCCATTCCAGAGAATGCAGCCGCACCACCCAGCAGCGGACCGGCAGATCCAACTTCTCCGAAGGAAACCTCGCCCGCGACGAAGAAGCGAAGCCTCAGTAGGGCAGCGAAGAGTGCTATCTTCCGTGAAGTGGTGCTCGCCAAGGTTCGTGCAATGAGGCAAGAAGAGCAGAACGTGAAGGTTGAGAAGGAGGTACTGGAAAGGGCAGAGCAAGAGAAACAGAAATAGGGCTCTCGTCTTCCCAGAAGCGGTACGACTTGATACCCTTGTCTGCTCGAATCACTTTCTTGCGGTTTTTCATTCCCAGAAGTTAGATAAAAAAGACACATACCCTCGTCGGGGTTCGACCTAAGCTATGTGTCGGTTGTGTTTCCTTTGCCTCGCTCATAGGTGTTCCACACTGGTTTCCGCGCAAGTCAGCTCCTCGCTCCTTTATTTTTGCATTTGTTTGTATGTGGGGGTATGATCGGGCTTGATCAACAGGAAGGATAATTCACATAATCGGAAAACGGATATTGCAAATCCCCATGTTGGCTGAAAGCTTGGTCCTATCCCACTTCCATTATTTTTCAAGTTCTGATTAGTCGCAGTTAGCCAAGTTAGTTACATTTAATACCGTGTCCTGCGCAACAAACCTCTTTCCAACTACAAATTTTCTGCCGGGCGCCTAACAGCCATATAGTTCCCCCAATGCCTCATCGCAAATTCTTTCATAGTATTCAGATCCCTTCCAGCCCCTCCTGGGATCTTTAATTCCCACTGTGTTCCACCCTTCGGATCGCAAACGGACAATTCGTTCCTGCTTGGTTTCACTTCCGTTCGAAACGGTGCGGCTCCCACTGCTTGTACGGCTGGTCGGGTTATTCATCAGGGAGCCGTTGTGGTTATCGTGCTGCTGGTCGGGGTCCCAAGGTGTGAAACTCCAAAATGATGCCAGTCTGTTGCTCTTGGTGGCTTTGTGGATATGTTGGAGCTCAATGATATGCGAAATGAGGGTGTCAAGCTGGGAGATGTTGGCGTCGAGTTGGATTGGGAGGGTTGTTAGAATGCTGAGCATCCGTGCGGATGGCTGTAATTTTGGTTTTTGCAGGACTCGCACTGGGCACCGTGGAGGTAAGGTGGGGGTAAGGTCTGTGGGTTCGATTGGGACGGGAAGGCGGCTTCTGAACTTGCCTGCAGCAGATACAGAATGTGTTAGGCCTGGCTTCGGCGTGCGTGAAGATGACAGCGACTCAGGTATTTTGCGTGGCGACAGCGGGGGAGGTGAGAATAGCGGCAAGGGAACCAGAGACTTGTCGGGAATGGATATCCTGCTAAGGTCCGGTTTCCTATTTCGAGTTTTTTGAACTCTCAGAGGAGGTGGCATAAGATCGGAAATGGATCCAGCATCAGCTTCAATCGCCTCAATATCATCGCTCTCTGGTGGTTCTAAATCCAAGTTAAAAGTGGCTTTGCCATTAATATCTGTGAAAGTGCCAGAACCTTCTGTAGTAACTCCGTTCTTGTGCCGCGCATATGTTCTCCATGGCTCTGTTAGGTTGAAGATAGAATCGATACAGCGCGACGTCTTCTTTTTCAAAGCTGCAGAAACTGCGCCTATATCCTCTTCTGGTGCTTCATTTCCCTCGTGGCCATGATCGTAGTTCGGATCCTCACTTGCATCGGCGCAACCATGGTCTTCGGAATCTGTTTCTGTCGTTTCGAATTCCTTCAACACATTGGCAAGAGACAATTTACATGCGAGATACCCGTCCTTTGCCAAGTTCAAAAGTGGTAGTTTGTTGCTGGAGTAATTGTGAGCTGTCCGGCCTAAGGTCTCATATGAAGCCGCACCGTAATATTGAAGATATGCCTTATGGATAGTGTGAAGCTGTTATTATCAATCTTATGAGTTAGTACTGGACTCCAGAGCACGCGTTCCCAAATAATAATCGAAATTGATGACAACATACACTTCCCTCGAGCTTCTTCATCAGGTCATGAGAAAGAGAAGCGCACTGCTTATATCTTCGCTTCAAAAGAAGGATTTTGATCTCTTGTAATGCGAGTTTCCATTGCTCTGACGGCCTTGAGAGACGCAAGGCAGCGCCGTTTGGTCTGTATGGTGACAGTGCCATACCTTCATAAACCTTAGCAGGTTAGTTGCCCTGCGGTTGTGAAGTTATGTTGACATGGAGATCACATGCTGTTCGGGGAGAGATGAATTCCAGTTTTGCATACTTGAGATACGCGTGCAAAGTGAGGATTTGGGGACTCGCTGCTCAACGGAACTAGCCATGCCCCCTCGTGACATCAAGAACCAAACTACAAAATAGTTGAAAGCAAGTAAATGAAAGCAACAGAATACGCTCTGACGAGTGTATTGCATCTTCGCTGGAACCGGCTTCTGCCGAAGTGAGATTGCACCTCGGACCCATGGCAGTCAATCGCTTAATCTTCTGCTTGTAGATATCCCTAATTCTGCCAGCCAGAGCCCTTGGTTGGCTACTTAGTTTCCAGAGAACTGATGGTACTTGCCAGAGATGCCACTGACAATAAAAGATAGTATTGAATACTACTAGTAAGAAATGACTCCCAGCTGGCCAGAGTCAGCTTCAAGAAGGTCTCCTACTAATGAGTATTAGTTCTATTCCGAAATTAGAGTCACCACCCTGCATTTCGACGCAGTCTGGATCTCATAAAGGCTCTTATCAATGTTGGAGTTCAGTCTTCAATGTTCACGAGTGGTTGAGGCGGGAAGATAGACCAGGTGAGGTTGATAAAGACTAAGGTGGAATGCCAAGTCTCAATGCCAAGCTTCCATACACTACGAGGTGTGCTGGATCAACTTGCTCAACCCCTGACCTGCCTGCGCAACTCCTGATAAGTGAACTAACAGCTTGTTTTAGGCGTCATTATACCCCTGCCCAAAGGCTGCAAATGAGCTGGAACTGAAACCATGATTCATTCATTATTTGCCCATTTTCCACGCAAGAACGGAGAACCCAACCCTTGAAAGAACCCCCGCGCCTTGACCCCCATAAATAGCACCACGACGTTTGAAACAATGTTTTTTTTAAGGAGCAAAAAGTATGAAAAAGGGCAGCAAGCAAAAAGGAACAAAAAAGAAAAGAAAAGCAGAACATCTCCACCTCACACCTCCCCAATGGCTCAACCCCCCAGCTCCACCCTTGGAAAGTTGTTATTGGCCACGAGAGCCTCTCTCGTGGATGCTAGGCCTTGGATGAAGTCCCCGAGCAGGCGGTCTAGTTCCGCAGAAACCACGTCCTCGCCAGCCCCTTCAGCAAGGCATTCAGCGCTAGGAGGCATAGGCTCTGGGAAGTAGAGAGACGATGGCTTATCTGCCTCAGGAACGGGCTCACCCTGCCTGGCATCGGTTGAGTAGAGGGACGATACCACCGATTGGCGCCTTTGATCCGTGGGCCCAGTTCTTATAGTCGCACCGTGGGTCCACTCCGTGCCTGGATAGTTGCTCACGAGCGTTGAGGTTTCGTATTCCTCATATGAGCTTGGGTTCGGTATGGAGGGAAATCGGTCAGCGGCCGCCTGGTGCTCATCACGGGAAGTGCCCGGATTGCATGGGCTCGATGTTCCATCAAATCTGAATGGGTCATGGTCTATATCAGACTGCCCCGGTACAGCAGTTGAAGGACCTGGTTCAGCATTGGGCTCGGGTCGGCTAGAACGTCTCCTTCCTAAAGGTGGTGGTTGAAGGGTAGGGAAGGGTCGATTTGCACCCCTAATTGTACCTTCTGGGTCTGTTCTCCAAGGGTAGATGGGGTCAATTGAATTGCGTTCTTCGCCGTCACTATCGCTAGGCCCATCTTCAACTATTGGATCGTCCCCCGGCATGCCGTCATCTGCCGTCATAACTGGGAAGGTCCAGGTCATTGTTTCGCGCTTATCTGACTTGAATGTTTCTTCCTCAGGCGAAGAAGGCTCATTAGCGTCCCCCGGCATCATGGTCTCGGGTTCATTAGTCATTCGGGCTGCTGACTCAAAGGTCCACTCCATTGTAGGCGGGCGAGGACCCCGAGGTTGAAACTCTTGCGATGTACTGCTGGAGCTTGATGAATTGCGGAAGAGGCGGGCACTCGAACGGTTTGCTCGAATGGTATCGGGATCTGCCAGTTGGAATGGAGGATTGTTTGAAGCTGAGCCAGCTGCGTAATGTGAGGATTCATAGTCTCCGAGATTGATATCAATAAAAGTTGAAGTGACCGATGATCTATCAGTATCGGTGCGGAGCGGTAAATCAGATGAACGTCGTTGCTTCTGAACTGGTACAAAGTCATTCTTAGTCTCATATTTGTAGTCTGGCTTTGACTCATTGAATAGTCCCTCCATCGCTGCGGCTCCTCGTTTAACTCGCTCATCAAAGTTAGCCTTGTCCTCTGGAGTCATTCCGGAATCTTGGCCTAATGCAAGTGGAACTCCTGTAGGAGTGATATCCTCATCGAGAGCTGTTAAAGACGCAGAAAGTTCGTCTAAATCGATTATTGAATGGCGCTTTTCAAACCCGGCAGTGGTACTGAAATTCCAATCTTCGTTCTCTAGCGTACGGGTTGGATCCGGCATTTCGGCGGCTGACGCGCCACCAGGGTTAAACAGAGAAATGCGCTGTCCACCTCGTTGTGACCATTGATAATATATCCGAACTAGCTCACTAAGCATAACTGTCGGATGTGTCTCGCTCGAGTCCGCAACGTATTCATGTTCAAGAATATCTTTCATTGTGGGACGCGTTTTGGGATCTGAGGTAAGTGAATAAGACACCAACGATCGCAATCCTTCGGAGTACACATCGCCCTCAAGTTTTGGGGTGAATCGGTTAAGCTGACGACCAATCTGCATCCGCTCACGCAGAGTTGCATTAGGTGGATTCCCTGTAGCACATTCAAATAAAGTGCACCCATATGCCCATACATCAACCTATGCATATTAGCTTCTTTTATCCGCACCTCCACACAAGCCTGAAGTTGCAGAGAACTCACTTCACTGCCATATTGGTGTGGCTCCACCGCTCTATTGGGAAACATTTCTGGTGGCATCCAGTGGGGAGTACCAATCCAAGTTGATCTCTTATCAAGCTGTGTCTGAAGCACTCCAGCTACCCCAAAATCACATATTTCCAATCTCCCTTCTTCATGAATAAGAATATTTGCAGCTATAAATACAAATAATGTTAGCCTTGTCCATTTAACAGAAGTACTTCCACTTGAACACATGATGTAAATTTCTCTCGCTCAAGGGTGAATGGTCCAGCTATCATGCGCACAGGCTTCACAGCACAGTTAGATTTCACTGCACCACCATCATCATGGTCTCAGACACATTCACCATAGCTTTCGTCACACGCAACAGAGTGATGTGTCGTCCAATGCTTTGTCATCGGAACACTTTTTTTCCCTTCCATTTCACCACTCTCAGAAGGAAAAGCAAGCATACCTTTCACATCACGGTGAATAATCCCAGCATCATGAATGGCCTTCAAGCCCACAGCTAGCTCCCTGGCAATGGGTATAATAAACTTCTCTTCCAGTTTATCCCCAGTTGCTCTCATCTACAGAATCCATTTTGTCAGCCTGAGAATGTGATGGAGGCACAGCTATAACATAAAAGGAGTTTGGGAGCATAGCAACATATGAAAGCACATGATGCCAGTTTGAAGCTGAGGCCTTGTGCTTAATGGGATGCCTTGTAGCCTCCCTGGCTAAAGACGAAAGGAATATGGAAGTCTTACCAGAGTCTTCACACTACCACCGGGACAGTACTCACAAATGAGCCATAATTGTGAGTGGATGGAGACCGCCTCAATGAACATGTTGATATTCTTTGCACCTGCATCTTTGACCTGCTGCAAAACCTTGGTTTCATGGATGAAGTCCTTGATTGACTCGTCTTTCAAATCTCTCACGGCCTTATAATCGAGTTTGTCAATATCCATCACTTTGATTGCAACTAATTTCTGGGATGACAGCTGACGTCTGCATGATTTGTTAGCCTAGGGGAGAGATATATTTCAACTGTGGTATGTCAGGAGTCAAATCATACCCTTTATACACTCTACCGTAGGAACCCTTTCCAATCAGCTCTTCAAACGTATATGGGGGTATTTCGGTTTTTGCTCGTCGACACATCTCAGTCACAGCAGCGGCTTGTTCTCTGGCCAGTCGCATGGCTTCGGATTTCTGTTTCGTCAGCGCCAGCATGGCCGAAGATGGATCAAGAAATCTAGAGCGATCCATTTTTGGTAAAGGAGGATGCTCGGTGTTCAATGCAAGGTGATTGCCCGGCCGTTGCAGTTGTCGCTGTTGTTGTTGGTGAGAACTACGCCTAAATATTCTGCTTGAAAGGCTGGGTCTCCTCTCACCCGAGCTGGATTTTTCCTTCGAATGTTTGGAAGGCGCACCTCCAGCGCTGGATATATTCCGAGACTGGAAGAGCCTCTTGACCGATTCAGCAAGACGATGGATGCTCTTCTTTCGAGGCTTCGAAGCTCCAGGTGTCGGGGCGCGTTCGCGATCTTGAAGGGTCGACGGATGAAATTCCGGTGGAACAATAGGGTCACTTTCGTGTTGACCAAGAACGACGGCGTTATCCCCAGGAATCCACGGCTGGGTAGCTTCCCGCGTGTGAGAAACAGAAGGCTCAATAACAATCCTTGGAGTGCCACTCTTAAGGTTGCCGGCTGGTTCAGTAACCCGACGTGCTACAGGAACTCGAGGCGGGAGTTTGAGGCTCCCATACGAATCTGAAACACCAGGGAAGAAGTTGAGCGGGTCGAATTGCCCCTTGTTATTGAGAGTGTCGAACTGGTGTGGATGGGGAAATCCTACGCGCTGTTGGCGAGGTGGGCCGGGCTTTGAAAGACCAGGCTTGCGCTCGCAACGCTGTCCAACGTGTGGAGATGGGAGTCTCTTGCTCGTAACAGGGCAAGAAGGTAGACGCGGCAGCTGATGAAGAAGCCCCGATCTGGAAGGCTGTTCACGAGGACCAGGAATTAATTGGTTCTCGTTGCAGTCTTGATGAAGACCGGCTTTCTGCTTGGCTTGATTTTCTAAGCAGTGGACTGCAATGTCCTCGGGCTCAGAGTACAATGACGGTGAATACTGGTGGCGTTCTTGAGGTTCTTGAAGAGGGAAGCGAACGCTCTCACCACATTGAGCTGTTGCACCCTTTAGGCTGTCCGATGGGCCTAGCTCGGAAGATCCACGGCGGTAATAGTTGTCATAAAAAGTAGTAGCCGCTCCTTGAACCCGTGCTCCTACTGACCTTACAGCTATTGGTGCCCCCCTGTCTAGAATTGATGCACGTGATTCTTGCTCAAGACCACTATGCTGGTACACTGAGTCCTGATACGTGTGACGAAGGCTGGTATGTGGCTTGTCTGCCCGGTGAACTCTTCTAAACGAAAAATACATTATCAGCAACATAACATAACAAAGCGAGATTGGGCATAATACCTTAAGACGGAATTGTCGCGATTAAGAGGAGATGGCGACCCTATTTCGTTTGAAGCGTGAGCCCGAGATACGCCTTTCTTAAACGCTCCATTTGGCTTTATTTATAAATTGCCTACCTGAGATAGTGGGACGCTGAAAATGGTGTGGATATATATCCTCAACGGGACTATCCTTGACACTCAAGTTAAAAGAGAAAGGATTGTACTCCTCGTATGGATATTCAGGATGAGAAGGTGGGAGCCCTTCGTCGAAGCCTGATTAATCAACATGTTAAGAAAACGCCAGCAGAAGACAGACAAATAGCCGTGAGATACACTTACGGTGGTTAGTTGGCTGGCTCTCTAAGGGTGAGTGAGCTTGAGACCTAAGGGAAGATGCTGTTAGCCCAAAGATCAACAATCCGGTAACGAATTTAGCAAACCGAAAAAAGGCATCACGCCGAGGGGAATCGGGGTTTGGCTCCATAGCAAATATTGTTATATGCAGGGAGCAATTTGCTTAAAGGAGAAAAAGCCCCAATAGCTTGGAAAAGATGTTGGCAGCAATGAGAATAACAGAAATGTCAAGCTCCCGATAAAAGAGAGGCAGCGAGGAGTGGTTTGTGGGTTATCCTTGCGAGATGCTGAACCAAATCGAGAAGACAGAACTGGCCAATATGAAAAGAAAAGAAAGAAGGAAGAAGAGAAGAATTGTGGGAAGAGGGCAAGCGAGAAGAGCCATCCACTTACGTGTCACATCAAAACTCAAATGGTGATGCTTTATTGCAGAGCTCTGGGTATGAAAAATGGCGGAGGAGCCTGATACTAATAGATCCGTTTTCCTAGGGCTTCAGCGCGGCCCAGATAACAGGAGTACTGCCGCCTTCCAATGGGAAAAATACATATCATTCGAATCTACGAGAGAAGCTCAATATATTAGCTCTTGGTGGATAGGTATACGCAAAGGCTCCTGCTGGGATCAAAGAGATCGCAAAGGGACTCGAAACAGCCCTATGAATCTCATGATATTGCTGGTTTCTGTTCTCCTGTTGGAGAGCTCCCTTAGGAACCACGTGCCGAACAAAACTGGGATAGCGCAACCCTTAGCGCGAACGTTAAAGGGGGGAGGTACCGCTCAGGTGAACAATGAAGGGTCTTCCCGGCAATGTGCACAGATGTTCAGCACGTGAGCACTAGCTTGGGAAGACTTGGGCGTCTTGTGGACTGGGTAAAAGGAAGCGAAACTGCAATGAAATACGCAGCAGTCCAGTGGTACGGCCAACGGATCCCTGTGAGAGGCTTCAATTACATGGAGCCAGGGGTGTTGCTGCTGGTTGTGGCCGCTCTCGCCTCTGAGTGCATGTTAGCAAATATGACTCAAAACACACAGTTGGAGTCTCCACCATAGAGCGCTGGTATAGGCCACGTCAAATAAAAATGGGATTATGGAAGGGGGACAGAAAACACTTGGGATATAGAACCGTGCCACGGAGTCTTTCCTGGAGAACACCAGCCGGTTTTGGCCTGACCGAGACAGATAGATCACAACTATAAAGAAAAAGACAGTTTTGACAAGGCCCAATAATCCAATGCACCATCTAGCGTCTGCGAAACACTACGATGCAGTGGCAGCCCGCTGGCGTACACATATACATATATCAATCGTGGCTCGATGATGTATGTACTGTACACACCCTATACGCAACACGGAAGGGCAAATAACACTGACTTAAGTTTGCAACGATAGGAGCAGCTTCAGGTTTAAGTATTTCTGAAGCCTTTTATATCCCGTCTCTCATTCGGCATATACGAGATGTCCGCGGCAGTAAAAGGGGCAAATAACAACATGTCAAGGGGGAGAAAACTACATGTTGATATTGATTCACAATACCAACTCCGACGCTCGACAACTCCCTGCTTATCTCAAGGGCGAGTACTAAATAAAAACGAGAGCTTTACCATACCTTCGACAAAATCAAATTGCCTCGGGCGGCCTGCCGCCTCAAGGGCGTATCGAGTTAAGAGGACAAGGAACGAGACCAAGGAAACAAACAAATGATAAAGGAGTGCAAGTCAGTCTATCTGACAGCTAGAGAACTGCCACTCCATGGCCGAAGTCATAAACCGTCGGTGAAAGGGGAATGAACCATGGTGGACTTGGCCCGTCGTCCAAATTTCCTTTCTTGGAAGTCTGAAGCTCAGCGGCTCGGAAAAACTAAATAGCAAAGTTAATTCCGCCTACCTACCTATGGCACGCAGCCACCAGTTACAGCCAGTGATTTCCAACGTCCGGATAGAAGAATCGATATTGGGCAAGTTTGCAGGGAGAGTGTTCCATAATTTATTTAATCAATAAATCCAATATGAACATAAGCCATTCTATGAAATTCTCAGAGTGTCGTACATACATACGTGACCAAGTTTATGGGTAGTACTATTTCCGGCAAGGCTGACCTTTGCACAAAGACCCAATCATCTCCATTCAGGGGTTGATTGAAATGATCGGGAAAAGATATTCAATCCGAAAAGCGATTAGGACCTGGATAATGAAGACAAATCTGAATCTATTTGGGTCAGTTCGTTTGTGTTTTAAGGCTCTGGCTCTACCTACTAGTCCTATCTCGTTAAGATGCTAAGGTAGTTAAGGGCAGCATCAGCCACCGTCTTTGTTCGATGACAACAATGTATTCTTTCTGAGCAACAGAGCCTGCAAAGTAGGAATACTCCTTACAAAATTTATCTATTAAGATCTTGGTTGCAGTTACACCAAAAAAAGGAAAAAGGAAAGAAATCTACAGAGAATTTGACATGCGCTCGCAAAGCTAAAGCATCCTTCCTCTCTCGAGACATATATCAATAAACATCCGACTCCTGGCGAGATCTTCATCACTAAAGCTCGAATTGCGCCCTCAAAGTATCTCCAAATCGCTTGATAGCCTGCTGAATCTTATCGGCAGGGGCGGCTGCAAACGTGGCTCTAAAGAACATATCTGTCGGTTCAGCAGAGCGATCAGCAGAGAACCAGCTTCCCCGTGAGACCAAAACGCCCTCATCCACTGCTGCTCGAAAGACCGTCTCCTCAATAGAGTCGTAAGAATGTCCCGCACGAGCCAGAGGATGCTTCTTCCAATCGATCTTAATCCAATGCTAGTTGATCTCTGAGTCAGCTATCATGACAGACAAAACCCAGAATCGGATCACTTACAAACATGCCTGCAGCCGGAGGGTGCCAGCTCGCAACGCTAGTTGGCAAATACTTTTCACAGGCTTCCAACATAACGTTTCGTCTGCTAGTGTATTCCATCCGCAGGTGAATTAGCCACTGTAAGTATTTTTCATGGCCCCAGGCCTCGTCGAGGAGTTTGAAAAGAATAATTTGGGACATGCCGCTGGGGTTTTGCGTGGAAGTCTCAGCGTTTCGCAGGAATCGTTCCACAAGCTGCTCGGATGCAACGAGCCAACCGACGCGGGACCCAGGCGAAAGCACTTTCGAAAAGGACTCAAGACGCACAACACGTCCATCCACATCAATGCTGAGGAAGGATGGAATGAGCGCCTTCAGAAATTCATTGTAGTTGGCCGGTGGAGGGTCTTGTGCCGCATTGGCTCCTCGGTACGGTTGCATTTGTAGGAAGTAGTAAGGCTCATCTTCGACTATGAGGATGTCATGCTTTTGCGCGACCTTGTACACCTCCTTTCTCCTTTCAATAGTCTGAGTGGCACCAGTTGGGTTTTGTCCCGAGGGAACAGTGTAGAGCACGAACGGCTTTCGAGCACCCCTTGCTGAAGCATCCCAGTTGGTTAGGACTTCGTCAAGGGACGAAGGAAGGAGTCCCTGCTCGTCCATTTTAACAGGTGCCAGGTGAAGCCCCTGCGGCAACGCGGTTTCCATGGCACTGGAGAACGTGTACTCTTCTGTTAAAATATAATCTCCTCGATTGCAGAGCAGACGTAGCACCATATCCCACGATGCCGTACTGCCCGCAGTGAGGGAACAATGCCAGTCAGAGTAGGGGGGGTTATGGACTATCTGTTACTCCTGTTAATCAAGCTGTACTTAATTGAAAGATGAAGACCACTGACCTCAGTATGTTCGGTGACAAAACGGAGCAACTGTGCAGCGCCCACCGATTGACCATAATTCAAACTGATCTCCAAGTCTGTATGGGAAACGTCAGCCAGTCATTTACTGCTGCGCAATGCCATTGTAAACAGACCGTAGTCACTCTTTCCTTCCCGGATGTCATATTTTCCAGCGGTCATAACCTGGCCTGACTCGTGTGTAGCCTTTTCGGAGAAATTGGGTGCAACCGGAACCTTGATGGATATCTCGTCAATCGGGAAATACTCGGGAGAAGGGAGGCCACCACCGAGGGATATCAATCCTAGTTCCCATGAAACTTCTTGTCAGGACAGTTTACGAAGCAGAGAAGAGCGGGAGAATGAAATCCGCGTACCAGGCTTCTTCAGGTACTCGGCGGCTTGTTTCAAGGAAGATGGCTGCGTTCAAGCTTGTTCAGTAGAGATTCGTCTCATCAACACATTCTCTAAGAAGATACCTTGCGCGACTTGCTTTCGATGGAGAGATACTCTGCAATCCAGAAATTGGCCAAGTTAATTGCGCATCCAATCAATTCCAATGATGCAAATTCACGTACTATCCCATCGTTTAGCCTTAGGTTTGGTGAAACAAGCCTAAAGCGTTCCGCCGCGAGTTAGTAACGTTCCCGATACATCGTGGACCAGGCTGCGAAAGGTCAATACCAGACTCTTGAACATGTCGCTATGACAAAAGGCAGCAACGCCGGTGGGCAGCATGGTTTTCGCTCTCCTAGCTGGCACACCGGCGACAGTCAATGGCTCCGGCATTTCGCCAGTGAGACTGGCAACGTCTTTGGCGGCAGCATCTTGCGCAGCGTGAGGAGACATGGTGTGCTTGGACGAATGGCGCGGAGATATGGAGACAACTCTGTGCTAATGACGGAGCTTTGTAGCGAAATGAAATAAGGAAAATATTCACACCGGGATAGGAGCGGGTTCGCAAGCTGACTGGAGCGGGGAGGAGAGCTCTATATAAACCTTTGCCAAAATGATTCCCAAGCCTGTATGATTTGACAATCCGCCCTATGATCAGGTGGCCAAAAAAAAAAAAGCCCGGCACCAACATCAGTCTCGTACGTGAGTGGATCAGTTCGATCTCGCTCGTCATTCTGGGCCATCAAACCGCTGGTGATAGGCTTAGTCAAGCCGCCATCAGCGGAGGGAACCAACCAATCTCGCCCACGGCTTCGGGTGCCGGAGATGCTGGATTCGGGATTGCCCCCAGAATTTACTCCGAGTACCCCGCTTTTTGGTGTGTGGTCGGCGTGCTGTATAAAAAGGAAAACAAAGAATCAGGGAGATCTTTCTCTATAAATAAAAAGGCAATTCTGACGTCCATCTTTCAATGCTTCAAAACACATGGCCGTCCTCGAGATCGATCTGTTCCCCGGACTCTGGGAAATGCCCGGCCAGCCAGGTCAAGGTTCATCGAAGAGGCCGAGCACTTTGCGATAACCGAATCACGCTTGTTGCAACCGGCCAAGGCATGCAACTAGAGCCACTCATTCGAAGCACCTCGGTGCTCTCCCAAGGTTCCAGCGTTGCCTACGCGTCTAAGAGAGTTCGTGCTAGGCTTCGGATTCGCAGGATAAGTTTACCAGGGTTACTGCCAGAGACGGTCCTGAATGGCTACAGGCGGCAATCCCCGGTCGGTGACATTGCTTCACATTTTGGGTTGGTCTGTGTTAATTGGACAAAAGCGACATGGTTTAAATTAATACGATGCGTACCCGTTTATCCCCAGCTCCCATGCAGCAAATGCGGGGAGAAGCAACCTTTTTGCTCGAAGATCAAAGAGTTATCAGATGAAACCATATCAGATGAAACCCATCCCATCAATTTCGGGGTTCAAGAGGGAGTAGGTTTATTAGACCGTTTCAACCGCGTTTAATGTCAGTTGATCTCCATCATATTCTCGATTTCTTCTCTGCTTCAAGTTCTTTTTCTTAGCAATTCGATGATTACAAACGCAACCAGCCAGTCGAGATTCTAGATGTGAGCAAGCTGCACGGGAATGCGGAATTTGATGTGCGGAGTTCGTATGGAAAGCCGGAAACCCTGCTTCCTTGTGGATGCCACGTCGAGGACATGGAGCCTTGGTTGGACGATGCGCACCACCGTTTCTCATGATATTGGTCGGCTTTCTGCATGCCCACTCCACAACAAGGCTTAAGTTTAAGCTACCAGAACCTAGCAACAAGTTAGTTTTTCCATCTCAAGAACTCCGGGGTTCAATTGCGTTTAGAGGTGTTTCTGTCATACCGAGTCCTCATGAACCTCTGGTAGGGCGTCGAGCCTAGCGTTGTCTATATATCGAGGTGTTCAGCAGTTCATGCAGCCTGGGGTCAAGGGTCATCATCTATTCCCTGGAAGAGAGCCATGTGCAATGTGCAACCGACGAAGATCCCCAAATCAAAACCGCACCTCAGACTCGTGCGCCAAGGCCCTAATGGGTATCTTCTAGACTCAAATAGGCTTAGAGCCCCTGATATTCCATTCTTATCGAGATCTCGTGGCTCATTGTTTCTTCTTCCTCCCTCCGCTTTTTCAACATGTTGATGAATCCTCACCCATTGGATCAGACATTGCCAGGCTGATGGCTTGCGTCCCCTATGACTTTATTGGATCTGCAGAGGTGAATACGTAGCCGGCCCTTCGCGCGCAATTATGTCATCCCCAGAACAAAACGCCCGGGTCTCTGCTGATGGTGGAGTAGTCAAGCGGAAACGTAGGCCTCCCTATCCCCCGCTTTGTCATGTTTCCGACCTCCTCCTTTTCAGTCCCTTCTTCTTTTCGTCCATGTATACATTCTTTCTAGATATAAATTGACGTTGTTTTGTTCTCTAGGTCCCGCCGCATGCGTTCATTGTCATCAGCGGAAAGTTCGCTGTGATGCCCGAACCGTTGGATTGCCTTGTTCCAATTGCCGTACTGCAGGAAAACATGACTGCCGAATACATGAGAAGAAAAAACGGGCCGCTGTCCGATCTCTTCAACATCCAGTCCCCATCCGTTGTGCTCCGGTCCCGGACAGAAGTGCCCCTCAAGCTAATCCGCCCTTGCCTACTCCCCCCTTCAAACCCAATGATACTACGCCGCCGTATGGAAACAGCCATAAACTTAACTCGGAACCTGCGGAAAATCCCCAGGTAGACGTAAGGCCTGAGGGCACCGATATATCTCTTGATGATGAGGACAGTCGTGAATCAAATCGCCATCTGGTCAAATTGATCGACGAGGACCTGCGACAACGCTCAATAAAAAAGGGGGTTAGGGTTATTTATGTTGGCCAAGATGTGTCCAACTTGAATTTTTTGCTACGCCAGCAGCATACGGACGAAGACGACGAAGTGTATCATTTTGCGCAAAATGAGATTTCAAGAAAGTATTTTCAACATGGGTTCGAACACGTTCCAAGAGAAGCATTTGCTCTCCCAGACCAGCCGCTTGCGGATGAGCTCGTGGCGGCGTATTTCGCCCATGTTAACCCTGGCTGTCCTATCATCGATGAAGAGTCCTTTATGGCGCAGTACAAGAGTCGAGACCCATCTGACCCACCTTCTTTGTTAATCCTCCAGGCCATTCTTCTGGCTGGCGCCCATGTTCTTCGCCCGCGCCCGGCGCGTGATGCGCTGAAGTCAGCCTTCTTCCGTAGAGCCAAGATGCTTTTTGAAGCTCGAGTGGAACGAAACAGGGACATCCTAGTGCAGGCCGCGCTCCTTCTCACCTGGTACTCCGATCCCGTAGATGATGATGTGGCTGCGAATGCCCATTTCTGGGTTGGGGTGGCTGCGAGAATTGCAACAGGCCTGGGAATGCACCGCAATGCTGGCCCTAGCATGTTTGTTCCGCATGATAAACGCATGTGGCGCCGAGCTTGGTGGATACTAGTTCAATTTGATGTTCTAGTTTCCCTGCAGTATGGCCGGCCTCAAGCCATGTAAGAGATGACTTGACGTCAATACAAGAACTATCAAGCAGCTGCTAACCGAAAGCGATAGAAATCTTGAGGATTGCGATGTCCAGCCTCTCACTCCGGCTGATTTCGAGGGCTGCGGTGATCGTGTGCAAATCGACTACGTGATCCAGTATACAGAGCTTTGCTGCATGATTTCGTTCATCATGAGAGAACGATTTGGCCTGCGCGTCAGCCCAGAACGTCGAAAGGCTGCGCTTCTGGAGGCTGACAAAGCTCTTGCAAACTGGTCTCTCAAGCTTCCCGAAAATGTTCGCATGTCAACGACGGACGTGGATTCCTGGCCTGCGTTACTACATCTAACATACAATAATTTTCTTATTCTCCTCCACCGCCCTCATCCTCGAGCATCAGCTTACTCAGACGATTATGGTCCCAACGACGCAGAGATTTGCAGCGCTGCTGCCAGTGTCATTGTTTCGATATTTGAGGAGTTGCGGGAGAAAGACCGTATAAAATACCTCTGGGTTTCAGCCGTGAACTCTTTATTTACGGCCATGGTTCAGATCAGGGTCGAACTTCGGTTTTCAAATCCAGTATTAGCAATAAATGCCCTTCGGCGATTCGACTCTACCCTATGCTCTCTGCGCACACTGGCCGATTACTGGTTAGGTGCTGAAACAATTTTGCGGCTGTTCGAGAGCTCCAAGCGTTTGAAACATGATATGGAGATGGTGAAGATGAAGCAACCGAATAGTATAGCAAAGGACGGGGAGCTTATTTTGAAGGAATCTAGCAGCTCCACGCCGCAATTAGATGTGACAACTCCAACGCAACTACAACCTTGGTATCAGAAGCCACACCTTAATGACCAACTTAACTATTTTGCAAAACAACCCCCCGTGCCTACAGCTGAAGGTCCCCCACAGACAGAACAGATTGGTGAACATGGCGATTGGAGGCAGTTGTTCTCTATCGTCGACTCTGAACCTTGCGGAGCGTTTATTCCGGAGAGCCTAACCGATATGGAGGATGAGTGGCGCGAGTTATATTTGCACGAGCCCGGGATGACGGATTATTTTCAGGATACGGCATGGATTCCCATTTGAGTATCCTCGAAATAAATTCAACACATCGCGCCCGTTCCGCTTAACGACCTCAGAAATCCATCGTGAACGGATCGGCAATCTCAAACCTACCTTCAAGAACGACGATATTGACAGCATGGGGGGTTGTAGTGGAAGATATCCCTCGTAGTTACATCTGTGATTACAAACCATGTATGTCTCCCAAGAGCACAGCGGAATGCCTGTATTGCAATTTGAACGGTATGCTGTCTTCTTTCGCGTTCAACATTTACATTCGATGCCAACATTACACTACTAATCCCCTTTCTAGTGAATATTATGGATCTGAAGAATTGGATCTGCCGCAGCATCGTCTCCCGTTGAACATATATCGACTTTCCATATCCAAAACTTGCCTAGCTACGGACCTCTCATGTACTGTTGAGGCTCTATACTCCTAAGTCATTCGTCCATTTTGCGGGCTTGGCTCATGTTGGTGGAAGCGGAAAACGTAAAAAAAATGTACTGTACACTTGAACATGTCAATGAGGTGGTGTATTCAAATGCTCTCATAGGTATATTATATATAGTAATTTCTTAAACGGACCTCTGAATAGATCCCGTTTTTCATGACCTTTCGGTATGCTGATGTAAATGTCCTGCACGACAATGTGGTTGGTTTTCGAAACTCCCCTCATTCTCCAAATTCTAACCCAACATTTCGCCAACGCCCCAATCTTCCAGGTCATTTGCCAGTCATGGCGACACAGCAGATAAATCCCAAGAGACAGCAAGGTGAGTAACCGTATATTAACCTTATGTCTTTCTTGTAGAGCTCGATCTTTCGGTCTGGGTTCCTTGTCAACAGTGGCTGATGTTCCTAAACTACAGAGCTCCAGCTGCAGTACTCCACATACAAGAACACCCTACAGCAATTGGCACAAAAGATCGGAGATATAGAACAAGAAACCGAAGAGCATAAGTATGTTCGACCCTATCCTTCTACACCAAGTCGGTAGCCTTCGACGACTCCATCATTTTTCGGATGCACGTCGAGCTCCTCTAGCCCCTCCTACGATGAACCAAGCTTACCATGAGTTCTATTCATACACAGACTTGTCATCGAGACATTACAACCTCTCCCCGGGGATCGAAAGTGTTTCCGGATGATAAACGGCGTTCTGGTTGAACGAACAGTGAAGGACGTCGTTCCTGCTCTGAAAACCAATTCAGATGGCTTGAAACAGGTGCTGGACGAGCTGTTGAAACAATATAAGACCAAACAAGATGAGATGGATAGCTGGAAGGTGAGGCAACATTGTTCCTGAGCGGCTTTACTCTACCGGACTCGAAGGCTGTGATGCTGATACAATACTGGTTGTGTAGAAGAAGAATAATATCCAGGTCGTCCAACAGTGAGCGACGGCCCAGTAAGGTCTTACCGAAGAAGATCACATCTACGACCTCACTCGACATTTGATGAGATATGGTTCCAACCCGAATCTACACATGCAATTTACAAGCTCATTCCGCCTGCAGGTGCTCCTGTTTGGGTTCCATCAATTGCGGCCTTCACTAGATATGCTCGCAATTTCTCCATATCCCGGAGTCATTTTCGCCCACAAACCTTTGGCGTATAGTTGGATTAAGAGCAGTGAATACATGTCAAGCTTCCGGATTGGGCGTTGTATCGACAAATATTTGCGCTTGCAACTGTGCCTGACAGCTGGCAGCAATAACGAGTGGTGGTGTCATGTTGCGATATAACCGCAAGTATAACGACAAGTATGTACGGAGTATTATTAGAAGAAAAGGAACATATGGCAGTTATATATCGGCTATTAGTGAAGTTGTATTAGTGACGTCTAACCCGACCTGGGCGATATTTGCATCCAGGCGACCACCTGCAGCAACTGAGTTGGCCACAGCCTGCATCCGAAACACACATTGTAATCTGTAGTGAGCAGGAAAGACATGGATGCCCAATGATTCGACGACTAAAACAATACTTATTTTAGAATCAGGTTGTACGGGTACGGAGTACCTTTTGAGGTTTTGGGTATGAGGAAAGGGCCGAGATGCAGCAAGGCTCGTGTTCGATGATTTCTGGAGGCGTGCCGTCCTTGGTGCCTAAGGCGCCGTTCCATCAGAGGCTGTTGGCCTAGTGATCAATCGACGCAATTCTGTGCGCGTCCTAGTTAAAGGACAGGGGCAGGCGTCTTGATTCGTTTCACCGTCTAGCTCGTGGGAAGCATGTCTGTCCAATAACTTCATCGATGGGGCCGGTTTTCTGGGGTGGGAGAGCAAGAAGCCCAATGGGAATGGACAACACGAAGTAAATCGAAAGCCAGAGAAACGTCGTTTATTTTCCCATTCGACAATCGAAACTACGATGCCGCGACAAGCTGTTCAGCTAGATACTCCTTCTCGGCTCGCGTTTGGTCCTGATTGCTCTTCAGGGTTCATGAAAGCTCTTTCCGGCGGCTCAGGTGTCTGAGAGGTTAATACACGTAATTACCAATATTCAGTCAACTATGTCCATACAATCAGCAGGAAATTTGCGGGGAAACGGCGTATGAATGGCGGTAATATTCCCGTAAGCGATAAGCAGGAACAGTACGAAGTGCTGTGCGGCAATACCATCCCCAGCTCGCCGTCCCTTGACCTCACCAGCCTATTGTCGTACCCAAGTACACTGTTTCCTCAAGTCTCATGCTATCCACATTAGGTTGTAGGTGACACTACTTCCGTGACTTGTTATCTTGCGGAGACTCTATCCAAGCGGCCTGGCGACGCGCTGATTGTTGTTGCGCAAAATAGTTTCGCGTCAAGGAGCTTTGGTACACAACATCGAACTTGCGACCCCAGCTGAGGAGCTTCCACTGCTATCGACTGAGCATCAGTCTCTTGCTATCGCTATATTTGATGCGCCCCAAGATCAGGATCCCGACTTAAGCACAGAGGTGAGTTGTTCAGATATGTTTAGACTTTCGGTCATCATTGATTCACGTCCCCTCTGCCCAACTTGCGGTCAGATTTGACCCAATCGCCGCCCAACTCCGTTGCGCTATCTTTACTTTATTTCAATAACCAATTGAAGGAGGTTAACAAGCACTTAGCCTTTCCAGAGGCGCGTTAGAATGGGGTTCGTTATCCTTGGACTCGTGCAGGAACTGACCCATTGCCAGACCCCATCAAGGCACACGGCCAACAAACTCGCTGCTCCTCCACGCATACCCTGCTTTTAGGCTCATCCAAGGCGATCGTGAAGCGAATAGCTACCTCGATTCGTGTCCCCCTTGTCCTGACGCAACCGTGCATTGGGCGTATCGGGAAAAAGGCCGATTCAGATTCGACGACGAGTGACGTGTTCACTAGCTAGCAAAGCAACCCTGTGAATCCTGCTGAAGTCGCTATCCGCTGCGTGTTTCCAAAAAGACGTAAAAATCATGTCGTCGGCCTCTCCTTCGAATCCCAAGGAACCTGAGGTGGAACCAGCAGCACAGTCAGGCGACGACCCGGAGCACATGGAAAGAGAACAAGATACGCAACCGCAAACTCAAGGCGAATTTGAGGTGAAAGAACAAGATCGATGGCTCCCCATTGCAAATGGTTCGTTATTTGACGTCTTTCCTTTGCGCGATTACAATTCCTCGGATATACACATTCTCTCAACCCCTGTGCCTCTTTCGATTTCGTTAGCAAATTGCAAGACCTATTTTTTCGGATTGCGCGCCAGATATATCATTTGAAGAGTGTTTTTGCTCATAACCGCGGTTTTCTTGCTTGGTTGTCATTCGTCTTTGTTTCCAATGTGTCTTGATTTCCGGCAAGGTCACCAATGTTTGCTACAATTAGAATACCAATAGCCGCTACATAGCCGCCCTGTGTTACGAGTGAGTTCAATTCTTTGTGGCTTGTTTGATGCTAATCCCCAAGTTGGTCAATAGTTGCCCGGATTATGAAAACTGCGCTCCCCGAGAATGCAAAAATTGCCAAAGAGGCCAAGGAGTGCATGCAGGAATGTGTAAGCGAGTTTATTTCGTTCATAACCAGCGAAGGTCCGTATTCTCCCATTATACCACCTTCATCGGAGGAAACTGTCTCACTTTATTGATCCAATATTAGCCTCGGAAAAGTGCCAGGGAGAAAAGCGGAAGACCGTGAATGGCGAGGATATATTATTTGCGATGACCTCTCTCGGCTTCGAGAACTATTCGGAGGCTCTGAAGATATACCTCTCAAAGTATCGCGAAGTAAGTATTCTAGATTGATCCGCTACATAGTTTCATATATCGTCTCGACTTTGCAAGACGAACTATCTGAACAATTGAATTGATTGGTTTGAGACCCAATCCTCAAGGGCGGAGAACCAGAACCGGCCATCGAGCAGCGAATACCCTCAGGGTGGACCCGTCGGCGGCACTGGCGCCGCAGGCGCCGGCGCCATTGGTGGGCCAGCGCCGCCAGCACCAGGCTTCCCAGTTCCGCCCGAGAATGCCAACAACATTTTGAATGCGACTCTAGATCCGAGCGAGCAGGACAACGCGACATACGGATATCCGCCGATGGTGGGCGCGACGCACAATGGTGCCGGTGGCGAGACCTACTAGCATTGGCGAAGACACTTCCGGGGTCCAGGTTGCGTTGGCAGGTTGCACATAAGCTGAAGGCTAGCATATGGCACCTACCTGTTCCCCGTGCAAGAGAGCATGTTGCCGTCTCCTGCCGACCGGTGATGGCGACAGAGGGGCAATAAGTGGGAAGGAGAGAGGGCTATTGGAATTATTGGGTTATAGATATGAGATGCTCAGAGCTACAAGGGATTTCATTTGCTATGTTACAATTCTGTGTATGGACCGCCAAAATGTATACGAAGAAAGAGATATCTTGATGTGAAAGGGAATTCGGGGAAGGCTACTGTTTAAGAATATCGAAGCTTACTAGTCATTACAATTTGAACTGTTACCACTGCTCAGTATATTTGATTTGCAAAGGATATCCACTCCCTTGATATCCTACTTCTTTGTGAATGTGTACAACAAACATGGGTTTGACTTCAGCAGCATGCTTATGTAATAAACTCTCTGGTTGAAGATCGCGAACGGAGCTTCAAGGTGAATGGAATGCGATTGCAAAATAGCCATTTTTAACAGATCATGCAACATAATGGCGCGAGAAGACAGCCCGAAACGCCGCAAACTCGACTCGGATCGATACGCTTCCTCGTCTCCCCAGCCAAGAGCCCCGGCAAAGCACATTTTCAAACGTCCAAGAAGGGATGATACCGGGTTATCCACGCCGCGAGGAAGGCACAATGGCTCTGCGACTCCCCATCAACATGAATTTGATGGACCGGAACCTCTCGTCAACCATGAAGATGCTATGGCGCTAGATCGAGACTGGTACGCCGGCGACGAATTCGGGCATACCTTTGGCGATGAGACGCATAATCCGTTTGGAGGTCCGGACAGTTCGTGGGCAGATATGCAGCGAGAAGCTGCACTGTCGGAAAGAAAAAACAATCGCCGGTTTAATGCGCGTGCGGTGCAGAAACAAAAAGACGTGGATGCGTGGGAAACGAATCGGATGCTGACTTCTGGTGTGGCGCAAAGAAGAGATTACGATGCCGATTTTGAGGACGATGAAGACTCGACTCGTGTGCACTTATTGGTGCATGACCTACGACCGCCATTTTTAGATGGGAGGACGGTATTTACGAAGCAATTGGATCCAGTGCCGGCAGTGCGGGACCCGCAAAGTGACATGGCGGTGTTTAGTCGTAAGGGCAGCAAGGTTGTTCGTGAAAGAAGGCAATTAAAGGAGCGCCAAAAGCAGGCGCAGGATGCTACAAATGTTGCTGGAACTGCTCTGGGTAACCTGATGGGCATCAAGGAAGATGAAGGGGATAGCGCAGCTGCGATCCCTGGCGAAGAGGACCACAAAGGAGGCAGCAAGTTCGCCCATCATTTGAAAAAGAATGAAGGCTCGAGTGCTTTCAGTAGGAGCAAAACGCTACGTGAGCAGCGGGAATTCCTACCGGCATTCGCAGTTAGAGAAGAACTATTACGAGTTATCCGAGATAACCAGGTGGTCATTGTCGTTGGTCAGACTGGCTCTGGAAAAACTACCCAGCTTACGCAATTTTTATACGAAGATGGATATGGGAAGTTGGGACTGATCGGATGTACACAACCTCGACGCGTCGCGGCTATGAGCGTCGCTAAACGAGTTAGCGAGGAGATGGAGGTTAAGCTTGGGGGCCTCGTCGGCTATGCAATCCGTTTTGAGGATTGCACGAGTAGTGAAACAGTCATAAAATGTAAGCTTTTTCAGATTTTAACGGCAAGTGACAGCTGCTAACTTTAGGCACCAGACATGACTGATGGAGTACTATTGAGAGAATCTTTGGTGCAACCCGACCTTGATAAATATTCATGTATCATCATGGATGAAGCGCATGAACGGGCTTTAAACACGGACGTTCTTATGGGACTAATCAAAAAAGTCCTTGCGCGTCGGCGAGACTTGAAGCTCATTGTCACATCGGCCACAATGAACGCTGAACGATTCTCAAAATTCTATGGCGGTGCACCTGAATTTTTTATCCCTGGAAGGACTTTCCCCGTTGACATTCAATATTCACGGTCACCTTGCGAAGACTATGTTGATAGCGCGGTTAAGCAAGTACTCGCTATTCACGTTTCCCAAGGCCCTGGGGATATTCTGGTATTTATGACGGGACAGGAGGATATCGAGGCCACTTGCGATCTAATCCACGAGAGGCTTGCCCTCTTAAATGATCCCCCAAAAATTAGCGTCTTGCCAATATACAGTCAAATGCCCGCGGATCTCCAAGCCAAAATCTTCGACAAAGCTCCCCCTGGGGTCAGGAAAGTGATCGTCGCCACTAATATTGCTGAAACCAGTTTAACGGTTGATGGCATTATGTACGTCGTTGACTGTGGCTTCTCGAAACTCAAGGTTTACAACCCACGTATGGGTATGGACACTTTGCAAATCACACCGATCTCGCAGGCCAATGCTTCACAGCGAGCTGGGCGTGCTGGACGAACAGGCCCAGGGAAAGCATACCACCTGTACACGGAACTTGCATTCAAGAACGAATTCTACATCCAAACGATCCCAGAAATTCAGCGGACTAATCTTGCGAACACAGTTCTCTTGCTCAAATCTCTCGGAGTAAAAGATCTGCTAGATTTTGATTTCATGGATCCTCCTCCACAAGACACGATCACTACTTCACTCTTTGACCTTTGGGCGCTGGGTGCTATCGATAATCTTGGTGAACTCACGCCCATGGGCCGTCGCATGAGCGCTTTCCCCATGGACCCATCCCTAGCAAAATTGCTCATCACCGCGTCAGAGGAGTATGAATGTAGCGAAGAAATGCTCACTATTGTTTCCATGCTTTCGGTTCCCAGCGTCTTTTACCGGCCGAAAGAACGGCAAGAAGAATCTGACGCTGCCCGTGAAAAGTTCTTCGTACCCGAATCCGATCATCTTACTCTTCTCCATGTGTATACCCAATGGAAAGCGAACGGATATTCGGATGGCTGGTGTGTGCGGCACTTCCTCCACCCTAAGGCTTTGCGACGAGCCAAAGAGATTCGAGAACAGCTTTCCGACATCATGTCGATGCAAAAGATGGCACTTGTGGGTTGTGGCACCGACTGGGACATCATTCGAAAATGCATTTGTTCCGGGTATTACCATCAGGCCGCCAGAGTAAAAGGGATTGGTGAATATATCAATTTACGGACCAGTGTGACAGTGCAACTTCATCCCACAAGTGCCCTGTACGGACTCGGCTTCTTACCGGATTACGTGGTGTATCATGAATTGATTTTGACAAGCAAGGAGTACATGTCCTGTGTCACGTCTGTTGATCCTCGTGTAAGTATATACTGTGTCTGCTCCGATTATATTCTCTATGCGCACAATGCTGACAGATAAAAGTGGCTTGCCGATCTTGGTGGTGTATTCTACTCAATTAAGGAAAAGGGCTATTCCGCACGTGAACGTCGCGTCACAGAGCACGAATTTAACCGCCGGATGGAAATTGAGGCGCAAATGGCAGCCGATCGCGAAAGGGCCGCACAGATAGCAAGTCAAGAAAAAGAGAAAGAAAAGCTGAAGAGACGTCAAGATGTCGCTGTTGGCTCGGCAGTAGTGGGGGCAAGATCGGCAGTGAGAAGGCCGGCGTCGGCTGCGGGTACGAGGACGAGTGGGAGCGTAGTTAGGAGACCTCCAGCGAAAAGGATTGGAAGGGGTTTCTAGTTCAATTTGTCCGTCGGAATGCCCCCTGTAATATATGGGCGTTTTGTTGCTATTATACCATTTACGGCTATACTTTACAGTTGCTCAGGTTTTAGCCCATAGCTTCCGTTCCCATTTTGGAGGTTAATATACATGAATCGAACGAATCGCTAATATGTTGCAACCTCTTTCCGGAATTGAAATAAGAAGACGTAGTTTCATTCTAAAAAATCCCCGTGATGGCACATTCGGTACCAACGAACCCGAATCTATCAAATAATATCCTTTTAATTTATAAAATTCACGCAAAAGAAGTGCAGTATTACACTCCCAAATACGTAGTCGGCAAATGCTCTGCAAAGAAATACAAGTCAGTTCTACCCAAAGGACAGGAGGGTTAAAAAAGGCGTGCATATAGCTAACCTTTCAGGAGACACCGCATCCCCTGGCACCGAAGTAGCTGACCCCTTCGATGTACTCGATTTCCCACTAAATGTGTGTTTCGCGTCCTGGTCACTAGTCTGCATTCTCAAACTAGCAGTGAGGACAAACTGGCCCACTGCCGCGGAGAAACCGCTGAGGAAAGCATTGAAGGGCTAGAAATAAAAGAAGAGCAATATGTTAACTATTTTCTTATCCTGAAGAGAGAGTCATGGCCAGGGTAGTTCAGAGAGTAGCATACATAGTTCCCTGCCAAAACACAGTACGCAAACTGCAGCACGCCGACGATGACGAGGAAGGCCATGAATGCATCCAGCATCTTTGTCCGCTGGCTAGTTTGCAGCAGGTATCGTTGCCATATTCCCAGAAGTATATCCTGAGGCGGAGATTGTGCCGTTAACGCGATGGGTGTGTTCTTTTTGGCGGCTGTTGCGGGCGTGGCAGGGCTTGAAGTTGGTTTGGGCGAGGACAACGAGGTCGCGGCGCCATTAACTGGGCGTTTCGGGGCCATTTCGGTAGCTGGCTAGCGAGATGGGGCTGCAGGGAGTAGAGAGGCTTTAGATATTTTTAAGTGACTGATGCCAATGATTCAAACTCGCCCTGCTGCCTTTTGCCTTGCAGTGAAGCTCTGAAAGGAACAGATAGTCGGTTGTTGATGCCAAGACCTGGCCCGAGCTCCTTAACTCCGACACCACTCGCTTTTCCCCGACGTGATGACCTAATCCTCAATCAGCTCATCAACAACACAGCTCTCTTCCGCTCCGTAAGGCATTGCTATCTACATTGCGTTCGTGGACGCAGCTAGCATATTGTTAGTTCGCGACATATCGCTTCTTCGTAAAACGGGCGAATCTTCGAGCTCCAGTTCCAAGTGAATCGACCTCAATTGAACAAACCCATCCGATCCCCGCTCCTCCGTCTACTTCCGGAGTAATCCTAATTATCAACAATCAGACAAAATGGTACGTCTTCCGCCCTCCCCAGTTTAACAACTCGTCTAATCAGCACGCCCAGTCGTCTCAAAATCCCACGTACTCCGCTGCCGCTCTCTCCATCTTAACCTCACTCGGCGGTATAGCCGGCTACGCCCGCACAGGCTCCGTCCCCTCCATCGCAGCCGGCTTATCTGTTGGCGCCCTCTACGCCCTCAGCTACCTCCGCCTTAATGCCAATCAGCCCTATGGAGAGGAGCTAGGACTTCTTGCTTCTACAGTTTTGGGCGGAAGTGCAATTCCTAGAGCTCTTAAGACTCGAAAGCCAGTGCCGTTCGGATTAAGTGTCCTGGCCACATATGGAGTTTTTGTATTCGGAATGGCGTATAGAGCGAAACGATCCTAAGCGTGGAGAACTTTGCAGCTTTCATGAATAACAGCCTACATGGCCGTTTCAGAACAACTGTTAACATTAGCCATCGCAACTCAATTCATTGATCATATCCAGTGACTTGCTCGTATACTTTCAAGTGCCATACAGGCGACCCGTAAAGCGATGTTTCAAGCGATTGGGATATATACGGAACATTCCTCAAACTGAATCCAATCACAAACTGATATAAAACGGCCCGACCAACGCCTCAGCTGAGCGAAAATGTAGATATCAATATGCTCGCGAAGAAATCCGAGACCCGACATCCTCAGCCCAATCGCTAGATTCATTTCGGGGAACTTCCATCTTCACCAACCCTGACAACAACAACATCATCCGGTTGCTCATTGAGAAGATTTCCAATTGTGTTACTTTCGCTGATTATTTTCCGTGCAGCATCATCTTCAACGCTCATATCCTCTTTAACCAGCATCACAGTTAGTTCTGGCACCAGCACTGCCTGTACAAACCCCGAAACGCCGGTAGCTTGCATCAAAGGATCTGAAGGTGCAAGGCGTCTTATTTTAGGCGCAAACTTCGAGATAATAGCGTCCATCCTGAGAGACTGAATTAGAAATCATTTGTTGGCCAGTTGCATTGGTATACACCCACATCATCCTGGAGCCACGTGGGCCATAATACCCACAAGACATCATCTCGAATGTACTATTAGCTGTGAGGCGGAAATTGTCTCGTTTGGTATTTCCGTCATTTGAACTCGCCAAGAAGTTTCGGAAAAACGAGGTCTTTTTACGAGTCAGTATTCGATCCAGTTCAGCGAAATGCTTTTGAAGCCGGTCTTCCAGTGCTTCCCAATCGATGGTTGGGTATTCTCGAAGGCGCCAATCACGTTCCGCTGTCCATCGCCTATGTTGTTGGCAAACTTGTAATTGCCGCCTGATGCTGAGCCCTTTTTCTAACTGAAATTCGGCCAGATACTCAGGATCAAATAGTTCACGGCACGCGGGGCAACGAGCAAAGTCATCCGGAGATGCATCCATAAACCTTTTTTCATCCGTAGTGAGATCCATGTCTGTGGGAGCTACCGAGCTTAGTGGGGAAGACGACCCTGTATGGTCGTCAAACACAAGCAGTTCTTCGATTTCGCGCGAAGAGGCAGGCGGAAGTGAGGAAAGTATGTCGTCTGGTATGGCCATTGGAACTTTGAATTCAGGCTGATTAGCTGTCGCTTGAGGTGTTTCAGGAATGTCCACCCCATTGCGCGGCACAACAAATTGATGTTTTGTGTCTGCCTTCGCAGAGGCGTGGATATTGGTCGAAGGCTTGCTGCCGTACTTCTTCCCTATCTTCTGGGCCGGTGCGAAATATACCGATCCATCCCTAAAACCGCGACTGTTGGTAAAAGGCGTGCTACTGGTAGTTTCAGCGCTCTCGGCCACCTGAACGATTGTGTCTGCCCTTGATATTCGTTTTGATCGCCTCTCAGCAGTCTTCGGAGTAGTTGCAGCTCGCTTTCGTGGTCTCGGCGTGGCTTCGGAGCTGACTGCTGCCAGGTCAGCCTCCAAATCCCCTGTCCATGTCGTTCGTGGTCGGCGCTTGGGCTCCGGTGTCATGCTCGAGCGACTTAATCGTTCACTTTCATCGGAGGAGCTGATGGGCTCATCGTCAGTAGCGGGTTCCTGTTTCTCCCTCTTCCTCTTCTTCACAGGTGAAACGTCGCTTGTGCTCAACGGGTCATCTGAAGAATCGTCTCTGTTGACCTTTGCATGTCGTGTTGTGCTTTCCCCTCCTACATGGCTGAGCAGGGATTTGCCATGGAATTCTGTTTTTCTTAGAAATTTCATTCTGGAAAAGAAGAGAGATGGACAAGGAGATGGACAGAAAAGGAGCTCAGTTCACGCGTCGGGCTGGGATTGTTCGCGGCTGTCGCAGGGTAGGGTAGAGTAAACGCTTCACAACTCATCATATAAAACCATTCTAGTAAACACAGTCAACAAGCCACGTCCAGCTGGCTGTGTTGCAATTGCCTTCACACGGGAATGAACCGCGGGTCGTCTGCTGTCAACTGTCGCCAACCAGTCGACAACCAGTTTGTCGTGTCAAAGGAAGCTTTGAGGTGGAGTCACCACTCGCCGCAGCCTTAGCGTCACCAGCCTCAACCGCTCCCCTATCATAGCAGTAATCGATGCCTTTGGGTACGCAGTTCGCTTCAGATGCATCACAATGGCTTTAGTTTTCCGAAAGAAGTATATTCTATCTAGTTCTTTGTATCATCTAGCTAAATACTAGCTAATTACATGGTACAGTACATACAGAGGTCCATTTCTTAGAGGTTTGCCCTCAAGCCACGCGGAATGCAAATGCTCACAACCTCAGAACAGAAGAATGGAGTGACTTGCTTGGCTTCACCATAAAGGCTACTAGTCCTAAGCACCACGTAGAGGTGCAAGTCATGCTTAGGTGTCGCACACAGGGCCCGTGCGACTGGGCGGGGCAAAGGGCAAGAGTTGAATGTAAAAACGATCAAAGGGGAAATATAGGATCAGAGGGGAAATATAGGATCAGAGGGGAATTATAGGATCAGAGGGGAATTATAGGATCAGAGGAGAAAGAATTAGGGAAAGAAAATAAGAGAAGAAGAAGTAGAGAATAAATATATGACCAGAGAGTAAATATATGACCAGAGAGTAAATATATGACCAGAGAGTAAATATATGACCAGAGAGTAAATATATGACCAGAGAGTAAATATATGACCAGAGAGTAAATATATGACCAGAGAGTAAATATATGACCAGAGAGTAAATATATGACCAGAGAGTAAATATATGACCAGAGAGTAAATATATGACCAGAGAGTAAATATATGACCAGAGAGTAAATATATGACCAGAGAGTAAATATATGACCAGAGAGTAAATATATGACCAGAGAGTAAATATATGACCAGAGAGTAAATATATGACCAGAGAGTAAATATATGACCAGAGAGTAAATATATGACCAGAGAGTAAATATATGACCAGAGAGTAAATATATGACCAGAGAGTAAATATATGACCAGAGAGTAAATATATGACCAGAGAAGAAATATGATCAGAGAGAAAATATATGATCAGAGGGGTAAAAGGATTAGAGAGTAAATATATGATCAGAGTGAAGATATATGATCGGAGAGGAAATGTGATCAAAGAGAAAATATAGAGGGAAAAGTATCACAACTAGTATCAGATTGCAAAAATATAAGAGGAGACGACAGATGGGGCCGGCGATGCTTGAGGTTCGATGATAGTCATGGGAATCGAACAGTCATTGAAGTCGAATGGTCTCGGAATTCGAGCGGTTGTGGGATTCGAGCGGTCATGGAGATCGAACGGTCATGGAGATCGAATGGCAATGGGAATTGAATGGTCGTGGGATCCAACAGTTGTGGAATGGTAGATATTGAGGGATGCTGTGCTGAATGTCAAGGGCGCGCTACCTAAATCATTAGGTTTGTTAGGCTATTGCATGGTGATGATGCGAAAATGCTTGCTTAAAAAAAAGGAAAAAGAAAAAAAAAAAAAAAAGGGAGGAAAAGGGAAAGCACAGCGGGTGGGAAGGGGGTATTTATACCCTTCCAAGGGGGCTGTGTCGATTTAGAGATGCTTCCGGAAAGACCACCCGTAGCATCCAATCAACCTGTTGTCCTTTGTTCATGAAACTGTAAATGATCCGAACCGGACATTTGAAGCGGTGATAAGACTGCGGAACCAGTGGTTATAAGGAGCAGTGTAGCATTCTGGCAATGCCCGGGATTCCAAGAAGGGATGGGTCAACAGTGGAAAGCAATCAGAAGCTGCTCAAGGCAAACTTAATCACAGCAGCTCTGATTCAGATCGGGGATTCGGTGACTTGATTTGCGAGGTGGAAGTGGAAGAAAGAAAGTGATCCAGATCATTTGCAAGAGTAGGTATATTGCAAAAACACAGAAACCTCTAGTCATATTCGTCAATGACCTGATCAAAAAGGTAACGCCGCTAATGATACAAATGATCATGATGCCTGCGTCCTACCACATTCTCGGCCATGCACTGCACACTGGTACTCCATACAAACCGAACCTCCATCTTAGTCCCTACATACGCAGGAACATTTCACCAACAAAGACATTCAAACGCGATGTAAATACACCGCCAAAGTAATGACAGGTTCGTTCTTTAAGATTATCCTATGCAAAAGTGAGTTTAATGTTCGAGTCATCATCATCGTTATGGTCAGCCCAGGCGTTGTGGCTCAGGGTGGGATTTCCGAGGTGCGATAGGCCGGGGCTGTGATCGTGCGTTGAAGTTGAAGGAATCATAGACTGCAGAGGTGGATCAAGTATAGGATGACATTTCCTTTGATTCCCAGGTTCTTCCTCGGAGGGCGAGGCAGTGGGCGATGCTGCGCTAAAGGCAGTGTCGAACGTCAGTTGCGCTTCATCCTCCGCCGACCATGAACCACTAAAAGCATTCCTCTTCTGAGGCAAGTCCGGAAGAGGCTTGAAATCCTGAATCCCCGCTGCTACTTGCCTCTGTGGTGATTCGGAGGTAATGAGATGCGCGTTCGCTGTTTCCTTGACCGTCGGCGATGCTTCTTTCTGTTCCTTCGGCAGATATGGAGATACAGCAGGAGAAGGAGAGTTAAGATCTAGTTTGATTGGTGGCAGCGTCGATTCAAGCTGTTTCACTTCAATCTGCTCGCTAGCAAGCTCCGCGCGAATGGCATCGATATCAAAGAGAACCGTACCTCCCGGGTCGACGGTATTGTCGGGTGATTGAGGAAGATTTCGATCACTTTGATCGACGTCGTAAGTTTCCCATCCCTTCTTCTCAGCAAGTTTTCCCCGTTTAAAGAAACCAAACTTTTTCTTGTCTGGCTTTTCTTCAGCTTGCTTCCTGGCCTCCTGAATCTCGCGCATGAGGTCTCGCTGCCTCTCTTGATGATTCTCCGGGTCAGGGTCTTCTATTTCCGTGAATTCGTCGCTTTCCACTTCCCATCCGACCTCTCGAAGAAGCCGCGGCATGGCAGCTCGGTATGCCATATGACCGTTCACAAATTTTGTCACATCGAAATTTTCAATCCCGGGAATACCCTCCACAGGTGCGAGGCCGGCCACACGCATAATTCCACCGCTTGTAGCCCGGAAGAGGTATCCCAAGATCCAATCATTGGATGCATATCCATTGACAAATCTGCCTGATACCACGCTTCTAGCTTTGAGATATTCGTCTTTGTTCGCAACGACAGGTGAACCAAACAGGTATACATTCTGGACTATACCATATGCCCCCTTCTTTGCGAGCTCCTTCAAGCAAGAGAAAACTAGCCTTGACCCCAAGGAAAACCCCAGAAGAGTGACAGGACGGTTTCCAAGGTTTCTATCTATAAGCGAATCGGCCAAAATGAGGCCAGCTGCGTTAGCTCTAGCAAGTGACACGTTCCAGGGGTTATCTATTAGGTATGAGAGCTTCGTGAGGACAATCGGAAGCTGTAATGAGGCCATCAAAGCCGTCAAGATTGTACTTCCAAGAACTTGCTGGAGACCCTGCGTTAAGGCCTAGCAATAAGAGTTAGTGGATGGGAAACGGCATTGAGGACAAACAGGAAAGGGACACACCTCTGTGGCAAGGATGTTGATAGTCGCACCCATGCTCTGCAGCATTTCAGGTTCCCACAGGATAGAGTAGATATCACCCATTATAGGATCGACCGTACTATATGGCAATCTCACATCGTCAACTTTTCCAGTCATCCATCCAGCAGCCGTCACAATAAGATTTAGCCTCTTGTTGTTGTGCAACGGACGGTATTCGAACGTCTTAACGGCACCTGTCCGCCTGTTCGATGCACGAATACCAATGGTACTGCCAGTAAGAGTCGCACCCGATGTGATCAATGCCGTGCCACCGACTCCACCTAGGAAAGCACCAGTGCCGGAGACCCCGATAGTAGTGAAACCCGCGGCCAATCCAGCGCCGATGACAGGGGCGAGTAACCCAGCAGAGAGGCCAATTACCAGACCGCCGCCCACTGTTGCTAGCCCCATTATCATATACCTTCGCTTCAGGGCTTCTTTCCTGCGCTTTTCCATGTGCTCTGCCTCATCCCAAGTTTCTTTATTTTTCTCTTCCTGCATTTCCAAGGCATCAATGACCCGCTTCTCGAATCGACAGATCTGCATCCAGGAAATATCCATGGTCTCTGCTACGCGTTCCAGAAGGCGGCGTGACCTCGCATCATAAGTTGAATCTGCAATGAGGACAAGAAAAAGGTCACACAATACGGTCCACCGAAGGTCAATATCAAGATTCTCGGATGACGGTAACTGGGAAGGGGTTCGCACTTCAGGAAGGTCTTCGTCGTGATACTCCGAGTAAGGCGGCGGTGGAATATCGTTGGAAGAGGTTTCTGACGGCGCAGATATAGAACTGGGAGGGCGGTTTGACTTGATGCTCGTGGATTCGATGGCTTCACTTGCTGAGGGAGGCACATCCGCGGCAGGATTTTTGACGCGAGAATTTTGCATAAGCGGGGAGACTAGGTCTGCTGGCTGAACACCATGCTCCGCTAATTGTTCAATCATGACTTGTTCTGCAGCGTCAATCTCCATATGTTCATAGAGTCGGATCATCATTTTCTGACCCCATTTTGTTGTGGAGTCGACTGCGTCCGCCAAGTATTTACGGGTCGATTTCGTAGGTTGGATGGCTTCCATATCTTTTACCATTTGGAATATTAGTAGCCGAGTGACCCCGACATATGCTATTCTCTGACCCTCCGTGAGCAGTGTTTTCGTTGCCTGTAATTGAGACATAGGGTCCCGAATCTCGTCATCAATACCCAGCGCATTTGTCTGAGGTTCGGGGAAAAGATATTTTGTCTCTTCGTCTAAACTGGTAGCAGACTGTGCATCTTCGTCAATCTGCACTCTGGTATATCCTTTACCAGCGCCTCCCAAGCCATGATAGACAGCTTCTTCGTTCTCTTCCTTGCTACCACGTGCAACAAGTTTTCCATGGTCATCGTAAACATCGAAAGTGCCAAGAGCAGGCATTTCTTGCCAGCCCCCATCATCTTCACCATCCGTAGATTCATCTTTGGTTGTGAGTCTTTGGTGCGACCATTCAGACACAGCTGGGCCAGCGGCAAGCGTGCTGTTATGTTTGCTCGATCGTTCTGTCCCTGAAGGATCTTCGTTCAGTTGGGTCTGTTCCGGGGTTTCCGCTGGTGAGGTCTCTGAATTTAGGTCGGGCCCTTCTTTAACCCTCCAATCTTTGCTAACATTCTCCGGCACTGAAGTTTTCTTTAGCATGCTTATATCACAGACTGGCGCAGATACGGAGCGTGTAAGATTCCTCCCTGTCACATTCTTGTTTTCAACTTTAACCCGAAGAGGCAAACAATCAGAGCTCTCCGTCGCCGTTCCGGTTATAGGGATGGTTGATTTAAAGTCGCCATTCAACGAGGGTCGCGTTTTCCGAATGGGCAATCCGAAATCATCCAACTCGACCTTCGGTTTCTGCGGGCTTTCGTCCGGTTTCTCCGGCGCCTTCCTGACGACCTGAGGTGGCGGGCCCCCAGGGATTGTGCACTCCTTACCTCGACCATTGTATATGTCTGCTACCGGTTGCGGAGCGCTTATTCCGGTAGGATGAACTGCATCTTGCGGCGTCCGTGCTGACGACTCCGGCTCATGGTGGTCGGTGGTGCCGGAAGTCATGATAAATCAGCAGAAATTCCACGGTTGTGCTGACCACCAGCTTCCTTTTTAACAGACTGAAACGAAATACTATTCAAAGAGATTGTTTCTCCCAAAAGGATCGGAGGCGGGGAGGGCGACGCATAATCCGTAGTATCAAACTTGGTGCATAGGATTATTTGCTTCGACAGACGCAGCGGAGGCCTGGCACTTCTGGAATACGAGTCGTACCGGCTATTTAATTCGTGGGAATGAGGGGCAGAGTTTTGGAGTATACTAGAGTCTTTGTTCATTTGCTTCTCTCCATCGAAGCTCCTGTTTGCAGAGAGATCGTGTGAGCATGTAGGTTCCATAAACGCACAGTGAATGACGAAATCCCGGGCATTAGGGCCCAAAGAACATCAGGGATTGTGTTACAGTTACTACTCACATTTAATCAATGAACCCAGAATGACAGTACAAAGCCACAAGTGGGTGCGAGAACCTTCACCAGCCTTCTTCATGCTCCTTTTCCCTGATTACAATAAAAAGGAATGAAGGAGTTTGATGAGAGGAGGTTCCCGCATCCTTGGGGAAGATTGCAGGGGAGCTTCTGGTGTGCCTAATGTTGGGATTAGCTCAGCCAGGGGTCTTAACACGTGATGGCTACAAAGCTTAGGCATTGGATGAAATCAGGGGGCTCAGCCTCCCGGAAACTGTTTGATATCAGAAATTTATTCTGTGTCGAGATTATCAATTAGACTGGCAAAAGAAAACTATACTATGCCCACAGGCTATGTGATTAAGCAGTGATGAAATTCTCCCAAGACTTCAGGGCATCTGTACACTCAACATGATATGCCGGTAGACCTCCCGTCCAGTTGAGCTGCTGGCGTTTTTTGCCGGGGATGTTCGCACCCATGTACCAAGAGTCCGCCAGAGGAAGAAGGGTCATATTCGACAATGTTTCGATTTTGGTTTTCCACTCTGCTTCTGCTTCTGGTTTCGGTTCGACATATCTCAGCCCGTCCTCGCGCATTTTTCGAATGATGTTGGCAACCCAACAGCCCTGAATTTGAATGCATGAAGGGCCATTGGCAAACGCTGTGGGTGCTTGTGTTCCATAAACATAGAACATGTTCGGGTAGCCATGATGACACATTCCGAGGAAGGTCTTAATTTCTGTTTTCCACTCTACCTCAAGAGGCCTGCCTTCCACGTCACGCAGACCCATTGCTGTTATACCTCCAGTAAGGGCATCGTATCCTGTCGCGAATGCGATAACATCGAGAGGATAAAATGACCCGTCGCTGGTGAGGATCCCGTCGGGCTTGATCTCCTCAATACCCTGTTTTCTCAAGTCCACTACGTCGACATGTGGCTCATTGAATATTTCATAGTAGTTCTGCTCTAGCGACGGCCTTTTGGTCCCGAAGGGGTGCAGAGGCTCCAACGGTGCAAGAATGTTTCGTTTTCTAGGATCCTTGATTCTTGCTCGTGTTTTCTTGGCCCAGAAATCATAGGCATGGCGATTTGCCTCCGATCCGAACAGCATATCACCGTACCCGGCGAGCCAGAACTCAAACCCGCCATTTGCCCATAGCTGCTCAAAGAACGCTTCACGCTCTGCGGATGTCGCATCTGCAGTGTTTTTGTCCAAGAAAGTGTATTTCATTCCACCAAAAGTCGTGAGGCGGTTGCGGAACCATTCAGGATACCCAGCTTTTCGACTTTCTTGGTCCTCTGTCGTTAGCTTCCCCTGGCGCATTGGAAGAGCGAGGTTTGGAGTTCTCTGAAATACTGTCAGGCTCTCGGTATCCTTTGCGCACTCCTGGGCAATCTGGACACCAGTTGCTCCTGTTCCTATCACGGCCACGCGCTTTCCCTTGGTACAAACACCCTCTCGGGGCCAGCGGGAAGAGTGATAGATGGCGCCTTTGAAAGACTCTATGCCTTTTATGTCAGGGACGTAGCGCTTCGAGGCAAATCCAATAGCTGGAATGAAAAATTGGCACGTTGTCGTTCGCCCATCATCAGTTTCAATTTTCCACACATTTTCTTTGGTATCAAACTGCCCCCCGATTGCCTTAACATTGAATTCAACGTCCTTCTTGATGTCCCAGATTTTGTCGACATGATCAAAATATTTTATTATTTCCTCTCGCGATGGATATTTTTCTGTCCACGTCCAATCTTTCCATACTTCCGGCTCAGAATACTCGTATATGACCGGAACTTCGGAGTCAACCCGGCTCCCTAAGTGTGTCAGAGGAACCCTGAAGTCAGCATCTATACGACATCCATCTCTGAATACAAGGAGGCATAGAAAGGTGGGATCAGCCGTCTCTACCTGGATATACGTTCCAGTGCCAAACTCCCCCCAGATCAGACCCCGCCTCATAGATTTTGCATTTCAGCCCAAGCTTTCGAAGCTGATATAGAACATAGACCCCGGAAAATCCAGCTCCAACAATCAGGGCATCATAATGGGGATTCGGCGCTGAACCCATGGTGCAACTCAGTGAATTACCGAGGCGAGTTGAGCTGATGTTCCTCAATGGGGTGGAAGAGAAGGAGGAATGGCCCTTGGGTGGGAGGGGGTATTTATATAGGGCAGGAAGCAACGTACAGGCGCACATAGATCAACACCCCACGGTGATTTCACGGCCTAGCTACGATGGCAAAGGGGCCTGACGAGCCAAAGCATCACTTTTCCCCTCATCTAGCTGTGTTGCCAATGATACCCGAAGCGAATTGATTCATCCAGGGTGGCGACTGAAGTGTTTTGGTGGTAGGTTCGCTTTTACCTGGTAAACTGGTTTGAACTAAAACACTACCGCCCAAAAAATAATCGAGCCCTGCTCGTACAAACCCATGTATGCCAGGGTTCTTTAGAGAGTATTACTCGCAGGGAACGCTCTGATCACCGCAATGCGTCAATAGAGATATCACATGGATGTTCAACTGTATGTCTCTTGGGTCTGTGCATCGAAAACATGGATCGCTTGCCTCCACTTAGCAGGGAATCTAGAAAACATAACTATACTGGAAAAATGAATATGAAAAGGGCCGTTACCCTGTGAGAATTGTATGCCAGGATCCATTTTTGAAGTGTCATGATGATAAGGCTCTTTTCTTGTGATTATTATAAAATATAATACTAACCCGGAAACCCAACCGGTACCCCAGGAATGTGCCAGAGCTTTTAAGTGCCACTTTTAAAAGCACCCTAGAAACTATCAATGCAAGGAGCCGAATCTGCTGATCAAGCTGCAATGTAGTCTTGTGTGACTCGTGCTCGGTTGGGCCCGCAAATGGGATTCGCAGAGGAGTACCACAGAGTCTGTGCAAGCTACAGCAGTCATACAGGATCGACGCCTTTGTCCGAGCTTCGGTTCTACAACCCGACACAATGGAGAAGAGGCAAGAAATAAAAAAAGAAGTATATCAAAAACATACAACAGCCGGGATTCGCTGGTGGTCACCCACCCAACTACTAGCCGGCCGGCAAGTGGCTTAAGTACGGCTGAGCGGACGGGAAGCCCTGTTTTCCACTTCCTATGGTCGTATGTGCCAGTATTTTATCGGTTGCAATATATGTATCTCATTCAGAATCCTTCCTGGACTTGTGATTGTGTGTTGCAAAGGGTCAAACCTAAGCATGGAGGCGACAGGGTAACACCTAAGGAGAATATATTATGTAGGTGTGCATACCTAACCTATATGATACATTGTTTAAATCTAGAAAATAGAATTAAAGCCACATTATGACCCCGTCCACTTGCACAGGCCTTTGAAAAAAATACTAGCGATTGTTCGAGTCAATCTTTCGGGCTCAAACGTAGTATGCAGCTGCAACGGCAACAGCAAGAAAGGCCAACCCCTGTGGCTGCAAAGCCCCGGCAGACCCTTCAAACTCAGCGGGCGATGATGGTGTCGGGCCTGTACTGACGGAGCTCACAGGCGTCGAGATAGAAACAGTCGCAGTTTCACGGGGTCCATCGCAGTGCCAATGGTCCCCATGAGGTTCGCAGCCAACGGACTCAGTCGGGCTTGGGACGGTGGGAGTGACTGTCGCGCTTTCGTGCTCTTCCTGGTGGCTTGATACCTCAGGGGTGGGTAACGCTGGTGCTGAGGGGGTTGCAGGACCTTCGCAATGCCTGAACTCGCATTAATAAATCAGATCTTTCAAAGAAGTCAAGGTGCCTTACCAATGATCCCCATGCGGTTGGCAGCCAACGGACTCCGTGGGGCTGGGAACCGCTGGCGTCCCAGTTGCGTGCTCATGCTCATCGTGGTGAGTTGACATGACTGGTGGAGCAGCAGTGGCAGGACCTTCACAATGCCTACATCCGCGTCAGGACAACATCCAAAAGGACACTTTAGAGAATTGAATCTACCAATGATCCCCGTGAGGGTGGCAGCCCACAGAGTTGGTTGGTGAAGGTCCGGGATCCTCCTGGGCTATTGCCATAGGGCTGGCGGCCAAAGCAATCAAAGCGAGTATGAAGGCTCTCATGTCGAAGGTATTTGCAGCCGGCGATCACCTAGAAGAAGCAAATGCTGTGTAGCACGGTTGTCAGGGCTCACACAGCTATGGGGTTGTAGTGGCTTTTATACCTTGCGGAAGGGTCAAAGTTCCAGGTGCAGTCCACCTCCTGTTGCTGACTGGCGAGCTGGCCTGAGATGAGAGCTGCTAGCAGGAGTTCAAGTGGCGTCTTGGCGACCACCAAGGTGCTCATCTCAAAGGACGTTTGCATGTTTATGCCGCTGCTCAATCGCGAATTTGATTCAAGTCCTGGATGTCCCGGTGAACCGCAAGTCTGCGGCAAGATAATGTCAAACCCACAAAAATTCTTTCTCTTTTAAATCCCAACGAACGCTGGCAGTTGTGGTGCAGCATTTCTTCACTTGGACAGTTCATTCATCTCCATGTTTTTCCCATTCCATCGTATCCAATCATTTTCTATTGATACCGGCGTCACCAAGGTCCTTGACCATCCCGCGTGCTCATATATTCTCCGAACGCTTGCCAAGCGTTTCCCACGCCAAAGATCGGAAATTTTTGACCCATATATCCGCTAGGGCCAATTCCCGCAGCGTGTTGTTTTTGTTGGAGGATATTAAAAGACATTTCATTTGCCCTTGCAGCCACGAGGGAGCCATCACGAGCTTGGCTACTCCAATTGACGCACATTCGCCTTCCTGGAGAGCAAATTTTTGTCCAAGATTACTACCAAAACCCTGGCCAAGCGAACTGTTTCCGTGCTCATAAGTGCGGAGTCCATTATAAATGTCCTTATATGGCCCCAGACAGTCTATAGGAGACTTCGCCGTCTCGTCATCCTAAAGTTAAGTGCATCTGAGGAGATCTAGTCACAAGGAACGTGCCCCAAAAGTTGGCCTGAGGGAATCAGGAACAAAAATAGATATCCATTATTCGGCGCGTCAACGCAGACAGTCTCCATAGATTTCAGAATTATATGTCCAAGTCAATAGGTGTTGTCAACCACTTCAAATCAAGACCATGTGGCATGATTTCAAGGTTGAAATTAAGGCACGTTTCGGATCGAACAGTAGCCCCCCGCACATCAGCAAACAATTCAAGAGAAAGTAATTCCACGTGTGTATGCTCTGGGTAGTATGAATGTCGCCAGCAACTGATCTTTTCAATCGAAGACTTGGTTGGAATCCTCAAATTCACTTCGTGGTTTTGGAACGGGAATATTTTGACGGAACATTTCGGCCCGACTCTCCCCTAGGTAAAGTTGCCCAAATGAATGTGACACAACTCGCCCTGCGGCATGGAAATGGTTACAATATACCGAGTACGGAGTAGTACGTTAGGCAATATTTGCACTCTGCACGAGCAGAGAGGGCTAGGTAGTAAGTACACAAATGTAGAAGTTTGCGGTCTAAAGCAACTGTCTTATCCAGAAGTTGAATACATCCAATTCTGACATCGTACACTTCGTATAGCTGCACCTTCTAATGTAAATGCTCGTTGATATGCATACAGTTCCCCGATAAGTTCAAGGGCTAAGCAAAATGAAAAAATGCTCCTAGACGGCTACGCTTCCGCGCATTGTAGCCGGCACCCGCTTTATTTTTGCACCATATCTCACAATGCAAATTCCAAAAAAATAAACTCCGTCACATGCAATGTGGAAAGCAAAAACTCCAAGCTGTATGCAAAAAGAATGACGACTGAATTCTGTGAAGGCTCAAAGGCGGCTGCTTGAGGGTTACCCCAATGGCGAATGTTCGAAAACGTCAGTGTGTGCCTGGCGAGGAAACGTGCCCGCACCCGAGCCTGTTGCCAGGAGTGTCAATGGCAGCCGCGATAGGAAAGGAGAGAGAGAGACGATTTAAATAATCGAGTTACGGCAACACAGGCATTTCAGTGTAGGGTCCCGTTTACGGCAATAGCTTTCCTGGCTTATCCTTTTTGTCTCTTTCAAAACAGTTAGCCTAGGGTCCCCGGGGTATCACAGGCTGTTTAACTCACGGGATCGGCTCCCACTGTTTACTCGTTGCATTAAATCTATGGCTATTGGGGATGTTAGCTAAAAAGTCTAGCGGCCTCGAACAGTCTTACTTACTTGTTGAAATGAGTTTTGATGAGGCTCCCCTTTCCATACTCTCGTTCTAAGAGGGTGGTGTAGGCGTAGGGGATCTTGACCGGTATGCCTTCGAAATAACTATCGCGCAAAGGAAATATGTCTTCTTCCTATTCAAAAGTTAGGTGCATTCTCCGAATCGAATCTTGGGAAATTGTACATTGTATCTATGCCGGTCCTTGCACATAAGTGCTCCCTTCTGGCCTCGTTTGCGTGCATCATAATCTTTCCGGACACTAGTTATGTCGATAAACAATCCCGAGGATGTGTCAATCCATCGTGCATCAATAACATTCAGCTTATCTTCCGGGGTCCGATTTACGAAATTAGGATTGATCTCAAGAAGAAATGTGCGACCAGCGGGCACGCCAGGAATATTGAAATGATGTTCTGTCATGTTGTAGTACTTTGCTAGAAAGTACATTGTGGTTTCAGAGACTTGGACATCAATATCTGTGTCCCACGGCATAATCTATATTTAGCAATGGTCAGCAATGCACGGGAGTATCATATATAGAAACGCTAGGTTAGCGGACTTTCTGATTCCACCACCATCCCAGCAGCGTCCCGTGCATTATCCAAGTTTCCGCTCCGATGTCAGCCATGGTACTAAGGTAGGATTTTACCATGGCGGTCAGGTGCGGAATTCGCTGAGAGTCATGGATGGTTTTGGACGCAAATCTAACCAGAGAATCAGCATGGGAATCGACATTTAAAAGGATCGTCAACAACATACCGACCATCATAGTGATAGTGGAAGCTACAATGTTGTGCAGGGTT
The DNA here is from genome assembly GCA_001430955.1 of Chrysosporium queenslandicum. Classification (NCBI taxonomy): domain Eukaryota; kingdom Fungi; phylum Ascomycota; class Eurotiomycetes; order Onygenales; family Onygenaceae; genus Chrysosporium; species Chrysosporium queenslandicum. Next base: position 198,681 of record LJPI01000951.1, on the reverse strand, counting down.
AGTACGGTAACATAGATGTTGCACGGGCGCTTAAGGTAGTGGGACATACGTCGATTCGTCTGCAAGGAATATCAGCCACCCGGTGCATCGGATTATGGATACGATGTAGGTACTTACGAAAATACTTCTCAGCAGGGTCGCCCTTTTTCCCACTGTAGTCTGTGTTCATCGACGTTCTAACACTCATGAAGTCGGCGTCGCAAAGGACGGATGGGATGCAGAGAAGCCATATCGCGAGCAAGACTGCCACCATTTCCTGAGATGAAAGAAAATCCTCAATTTGATGACGATAATTCTGCGAGATGCATGCTACGAATCTCTGTTTTTATCTCAATTGAATAAGTGGACCGGAAAGTATGGACAAGAGAGATGGTAGTACATATGAAGTACTCCGTACTGTAATGTACAGGGATACAGAGGTGTAATGGGAAGATAGATGAGAAACAAAATCAAGCAAGAGAAAGGGAACGGGAGAAAAATATTCTTCAGGCAAGGAGAGAGCCAGGGGGTTATATATTTATTACAAAGTGCACAGGGGAATTTGAGGACAAGAAGCGAATTGTCTTCGCGCCCGCCCGGGGGCCAGCGGCTATCTGATTCTCCAGCGGTTTCTTTCACATCCTGATTTGTTTGAGGTTGTTTTGTGCTTCCAACGGCAGACGCACAGTTTGGTGGGGACATGAGGGCCGCTAGTCCATGGATGGAATGGTGCGCCACTAGCGCAGCCTTGGCACTTCCTCATCGGGTTCCACCTCGCGTGGCTTGTGGCTTGTTGTGCAGCTCCCAAGACCTTCCAAGATCGAACTGTCCAAGGTCAAAACCTCGTCGACGCGTAACAACGTTCTTGGGCTGCCAGGAGCTTTATATCTGCATGCCAGTCCGAATTGTTTCCGAGAAGAAATGATGAGACCTCACAAGATCTAAGCGATCGTCGATTCGAAATTGTGCATGTTTGATGACCGGCGTTTGAATCCTTGATGAACAGGGGCTTGCCTTGGGGAACAAGAACTCTTCGTTTGCTGCACATCCTGTAGCTCGGCAGCTGATACTTTCTCACGTCGAGGAAGGTTTAGCATTCCGTCCCATGCCTTAGTACCACTTTAGATAGGACGTAGTAGTAGTCAGATAGGAGAATGGAAAGAAGGGAGAGGGGAGATGATGATGACGTTCTAGAAGCTACTGTCTGTCTCCTAGTCCCGGCATCTTTCCTGCCCTCGGACAAGGGATCCTAAACCGTCATATCATTTTCGGAAATGACTGGCATGGTCCAACTGCCTGCCCAGGCTTAGGGTTCAGATCTGCACAATTCCGATGTCAATTTATGCACACGCATTACGGCAACAGAATATGAGCCCATGTTCCATGCATCCTACCTAATGTACTGTGCATACATATTGCTACACCTAACAACGCTTTGGAGTACTCCGTAGAAATAACGACATCATAGCCAGGGGCCCAGAGATACGTGGATTACCTTTGTGGAGATAGGTTGGATCGGAAGTGCGTGGCTTGCCGCAGCCAAGACCCCTCCCACCGCCACTTGGTCGCTGGTCGTGCTCTGTGGCTAGTGAGGAGAGTACTACTCCGTCCTCCGTACTGTACATCGTAGCTTTGACGTCCTTTCCCAAGACTAAATATCGCTGTCACTATCACTCCCAGCACATAGTTCAGTACGCAATTAAAAAAGGCCACCGTGGTGCATATCCTTTGGTTGAATTTTATTGACCTCATGCTACGTGCGGGTCTGTGCACTGGGCGCTTGCCATGATACAATCGACAGTGCCACAAGGTCGAATCATTTCCAATCAAATCCTGGCGCGTAGCCGGACATGCTAACCACCCAAACGATGTATGGCTGCGATAGTCAAGCTCGAGTGAAGACGACGCTATCGCTTTGGCGGCTACAGTCATTATGCATTTGTTGTTAAAAAAAGAACGGAAGCCTCATTGAGGGGAGAGAATTTGCATAAATAGGAGTATCAAATCTCATCATCTTGTTTTCATCATAGCATCGTCCATTTCGCCCTTCAGCATGTATAAAATCTAAACGTCCATTAAGACCCTGAGCCCATCAAAGTCCAAACAGCAGACTTAGCTTGTGGAAGACCATACATTTCCCAGTCATCGACCCCGTGCTTGCCCTCCACCAAGACATTCTCAATCCCGATTAGATAGCAGGGTTAACCTCATAGCACTGCTTATCACCACCGAGGTCTAGCTCTGGCTTAAGGAAAAGCGAGAAACAGTCGAGCGTTTAGCATCTGCGATCATTTTCGATTCTTTCGACATGGTTATCACGCTCCTGGATTACTTGGCTGGACCAAACCCCCAACTTGATGACACTCAATCACTCAATGGATTTCCCAGTAGGTGGGACCCCGATGAAGAGCTGATCCTAGTTGAATGGCAAGATTTCACTTACGACAATTTAATGAATTGCTTCGGCGACATCTTGCGAGCTCAAGTCCGTGAAAGTTTGCCCGAAATATCGCCACCTTTGACAGCGCTGGAGCTTGAAATTTTCGATGAAGACTCACTGGAGCATTTGCTAAGTCGGTCAATGGTCCCCATTGTGAGTACGGCTCTACAAAGGGCCTGGCAACAATCGTATCCCGATAAACCTCGACCTATTGATATCACACGGGGCGGACGAGCGAGGGATCCGGGACACAATAACTCCACGCCAGGCAGCACACGAGAGTCAACGCCAGCAAAGCCAGGTGAAACCACTCAAGCCACGAACGAGCGTAAACTGTTCCCTGATTGGGCTGGGGTTCGAAAAGCTCATGATCTGTGTACCTATGTCAACCTTTGCCCAGGCGACACGAAGCTTGCAAGAAAGTGGGTATCAACAGGGTCACAAGACCAGGAGCATTACTGGTGGCCAATTGCACAGCTTTTATATTATTGTGATACCTGGAAGACTCGGTACGGGTATTTGATTAACCAGGAGGAACTCGTGGTTTTCCGATTTTCCAAGGAACCGATCGGTTCTGGGTTAGCGGGCGCTAGGCCTCTTCGCTCCCTACCTAGTGGGTCGCCTTCGTGGGAACCTCTTGGTTCAAGTCCGCCCTGTTACAGCGGAGCTCTCCCCCAATCGCCGAGCGGTGGACAATTTCGCAGTTCCTTATTGCCATCTACCAGGCAACAAGCACGGGAGCGAACTGCTTCTGTTGCCTCAGCTGCTAGCCAAATGTCGACGGACTGGTTGTGTTCACCCGCAAGGTCTACGAGACCCAAGGGTCAGGGACACCGGCGAGAAGAATCCAATCTCTCAGCCACCAGCGACCCCATGTCAGTTGATTCACGTCAAAGAAGTTCACGGCAACCCTCTCTCAGCGAATCTATGCAGGCCATGAGCTTCCATGGAGGCACGCAAACCACTGAGTCTTACCGAGACAACGGCCGTGGTGGCCACTGGTTGCCCATCGAGATGAAAAGCATTCCCTGGGGAAACCACGGCCCTGATCAGCTCACTGTCAAACTTGCGCTGTGGTCGCTCCACATGCTGGCGGCTGCCCCAAGTGGAAGTGTCCGCATCACCAAAGACTATCCCCCTCTCAACCTATGGGAACCTGTGACAGGTGGTTACTGCCATACCACCACGGGGCGGATCGTCAAAGGGCAGGCCCCGAAGAACTCCGTCTACCTTAACAAACAAAGTTCATGCAGAGCCTCGACACCTCCTGAACAGACGGGTCAAAGACAGGCCTCAGGACAGTACCGCGAGTTATTTGGCTCGTCCCCGACAGAGTCCAGCCCACTCTCAAGTGTACCTAGTGATATAGTGTCGCCACGAGGGTCGAGAAATCGTGTGCTGATAAGGGAGGACATAACTGAGATAAGCTTCGACGACAAGTCAGGGGAATGGCGATATAGAATAGGAACAAGCCTCCAAGGAAGTATGCAGTATGGGACGCCGGTTTTGAGTAGAACTGATGGGAGATGGTATGTTGCACAGCTTAACACGCAAGGGCAAGCTTGGTGGGCTCCAGTCCAAACTGTAGCTCAGGGTAGTGGTAGACGTCAGGAAAGAGGTGACTCCACTGGGGAAAGAGATGGAAGTGTTGGGAGCGCTCCCACCGCAGGGAAGCCACAAAAGAAAGAATGGTAATGGTATATGGCCCATCACACATCATACATTTCCTTTTTTCATCTGGTGTTTGCCTTGCTCTGCATGTTTTATTTGTTTGAATTGTTGTTGTTAGTGGAAATGGCAGGCCCTCCTCTGTTTCTTTCAGTGTTGAAACATAGTACTTTCTCCTGAATGGGCTTCCAGTAGAACCAAGGTCAATTTGCAGCAAACTGCACAGATAGAGAAAGGCTGTTGTGGCAGTTAGGCCAGCTCAGTGTCTCCATACACTCTTCTACCTAACCATTTCTGAGCCGAAATCACACCAGTTGCCCCAGAGATAGGAGCACAAAACAGCCCAGGTTCTGGAACTAATCATGGGAATGGGATTGGCATTGTAGGGTGCTTAATTATCATGTTCCCATTTTATAGTTTCCGGAATCAAAGGTAGGGAAGCCTTTCCTTTCTCTTCTACAGCCTCTCTCTGCTTTTCTCGCTCTTTCGCCAGTTCTATGTCCCGCTTGTAGTAGCGATTTAACCAACCCTCGATCACGCTTCCATCTTTAAGGGAAACCTGCCAGGTGGTTACATAATGATCGAACCACTTAAAGTACTTTCTACGCCGGGTATCAGACCATAACTGTCTGGGATAAGGATGCGTCCGCACCTGCCCCAAATCGACGAGGAACGAACCACGGTAATTCTCCGGCTTCGCATCTTTTGGGTGCAGGCGGGCTTTTCGCGCAATTGTCGCCATCTTGCGTCGAATCTCGGGCACATCGGTAATGGCCATCGGGTCCGGGATATAGTCCTTGACGATGGCCCAGCGAGAGCACTTGTAACGACGAACGGGACGGTACTGCTCATCGGAGAGTTTGAGCCACCCATGGCAACGTACAGCCCAGGTACCATTTTCACCGACTGTGTCGAGGCGAGCGAACGCGCGGGCTTCTTGTGAGATAGGGTATACATAGTGTTTCTGGCGTTCAGTGACATCCTGGCGGCGTTCGTAATACCAGGACCATTCTTTAAACTGTATATCGAAATTACATGGTCAGATCAGCTAGTTTATGCACTTCTGATACGTAGCTCCCATCCAATCAGTCAATCACTCTGGGGTGCTGAGGAGATCCGTCTTACTAGTTTCATGGCGTATTCTTTTCCCTCAGCCTCAATCAAGAAGACCAGCGCCTCAGTGCCTTCTCCAATGACCTTCATGAACTTAATTGGCTTGTCGTAATGGATGAAGCGACGTAGCTGGGGCTTAGACCAAGACTGACTCGCTGAATCGCCCATGGGAGTGTCTGAGAACCAACGCCCGATCATGCTATCGTCCATTTTGTTCGTTGTTCTGAAGTACCACACAAGACAGCAGGATGGAAACAACCAACCTACGGCGTCAGGTGACGAGGTTGCCGGGTAGATGCAGCTTCGAAGGGCCTAAACAAGGGCATGGTCGGCCTCGGTCACAAGGAACCTGGGCTTTCTTGCAAAAGAAGCTCTCCGGCTGCTCAGTCTGCACTGCTTTCAATTTAGAAAGGTGGAAGTGCAGCTCTGGTTCAACCTTAGCTTCGGAGCTAACCCTAAAACACCGTTCTGTGAGTCAACCTTCCAAGGAGGTGTTATGTAAGTAGGCTAAGCCTTTCGGGTTAGCCCCAGTCCTTGGCAGCCTAAAGGGTCCACTCCGCAAAATGAAATTTATACGAGCGTGACAAAATGAAACTCACGAGCATAGCATACGCACCGATCAGGAGGTGGTCATTACTAATAGGAGCCTAGGAGCCTACATGATCAAGTTCACCCTTGGAATCTCGGGGCAACTCAATCGTATAGGCTCCCAGGGTATAGTTATAGTCGAGATAATATCAATTGCCGTGGCATTTGCACTTCCTTCTCCGTAGAGTATTGCGTGTAATTTTTCATTTTGCGGGAGTGGACCCTATAGGCTGCCGTACTAGGGGATCCTCTTCCCTTTCAAGTTAAGCCCACTGAGGGATTGAGGAAACTGGTGCAATTGTGGGAGACAGAGTTGTGATTCTACTTTGTTTGGAAAGGGATCAGGACGCCGTGAACCATGTTATCTCTGGCACAGGCAATGGGGGCCTTAGGGTTGAATCATGGTAGCAAAGCACGAGGTAACCTAGCTAGGCACACCATTACTTCTACTGAAGGAGAAATTTGGTGACAGAATGCTACAGCAGCAAATAGTATCTAACATATACGAAACAATATTGATCAGCAGTTAAACAAGACCCTTGTCAAACAGAATGTCACCCCTCTGCTGGCAGCATTATCTGAGAATGGTGATAGTATTCAAAGTAGTACCTTTTCGTCCTTGAGCAATCGCCAAGTAACCATACGCTTCAGATCGAAGGTGATTCGGGATCAAGTGTAGGCCATGATAACCGCTAGTTACTCCGTACGGGAACCAAAGATCTTAAGGCAATTGAAAGCCGCGAGGTTCGGCGTATGATTGCCGGAAGGATTAGCTTTGGCGTCCGCACACTAAACAAGCCAGCTCTCTCTAGGGTGGCATTAAGCGCGCAGCACGCCGTCGCCCTGACTGTAAGCTTATGAATAACTTTCCCTCCTTGACAATGGACAGGGGCCTCTCTCTCTCGACGGCATCTCCTCACCCACCGCTAATCAGCACCTTTCCGGATCGCTGTGAACAAACGAAATGGCGATGAACACCGACGTCGTGTCCGATTCTGTCGCGGCCTCCCGAATGCAATCTGTTGCCACGACGTACACTTCACCAACCGACTCTGACCCCACTCACTCATCCTCGTGCGCAAGTGTGCCCAAAGGCCCTTCCCCATCCGCAGCTGGTGATATATCACAGTCCGGCACTCAAGGGAATCTTCGCAGTTGCATCTCTTGTCGTCGAAGGAAAATCCGATGCAACAAATTGCATCCATGCTCAAACTGCCAAAAGTCCAAAATCGAGTGCGAATATCCCAAGCCTGGCAGGGCCCCGAGAAAGTCGAGAAGAGCGGCGGAAGCAGAACTTTTATCTCGACTCAAGACTCTTGAAGGAATTGTCAAAAGTCTTAAAAAGCCGGCGGCGGCCGGGGAGGAGGACGATAATTCTACTGAAGTGAACAAGGATACCAAGCTACATGGTGGTCGGGATGGCAACTCCTTTGCAGGTTGCTCTCCCAGGGATATAGATGTGAATTCCGCCGAGGAGGAGCTGGGCAGACTGGTTGTCAGCGATGACAAGAGCCGATACGTCAGCCATCGTTTCTGGACCAATTTTGGAGACGAGGTAGGTGCTCTGATGCCTGGTGTCGCTATCGGTCTTTGCTATTTCACTGCATCCTAACAACGCGAAGATTGAAGCGCTGAAGGACATGATTGACTGTCCATCGTCGGACGAAGATGGCTCCCTCTCTCCTGGAGATGCTAGATCTGGATCCTCACAATGGAACAGCCATGATGGATTTTTGTTTGGATTCCGGTCTACTGCACACAGCCTCCGTGACTTCCACTTACCACCAGAGATGTTTAATACCGTGTGGGAGGCATATATTGATAACGTGGCTCCAATTTTACCGATATTTCACCTCGCAAGTTTGAGGAATATGTTATGGAATGCTGTTGCCGACCTTGATTCGATGAATAAAAATACGGAAGCGTTGCTCTTTGCGGTGTATTATATCACCATCGCGAGTATGACGCGTGAACAGTGCCTATCTCAGCTAGGCGAAGATCGTGACACGGCTTTGAACCGCTTCCGATTCGCTGTCGAACAAGCTCTTGCCAGGGCAAATTTTCTGACCACGCACAGTTTGGTTCTTCTTCAAGCTTTTGTCTTATTTCTGGTCTGCGTCCGCCAAAGCAGCAGTTCTCGCTATGTTCTATCCCTGACTGCGCTCGCTATTCAGATAAGTCGGGCGATCGGCCTCCACCGTGATGGGACTACATTTGGCTTGTCGCCTTTTGAGACGGAAATGCGCCGTCGGCTCTGGTTGCAAATTTGCCTAGTTGACTTTTGCTCCGCCGAGGATCACGGTTGCGATCCCGTAATCTACGAAGCCTCCTATGACACTCGAATTCCTCTGAATATCAACGACGAAGACATATCTCCGGATTCAACGGAGTTTCCAAAAGAGAGAGAGGGGTACACGGACACGACATTTCTCTTGTTCCGCAGCGACATACACATGCTCGCAAAAAAGCTTACCCATGTGCCCCCTAGCGATACTTGCAAAAAGTACACTGCGTCCTTCACTCCGAAAGAACGTGAGGAGGTGGTTGAGAATCTAGGCAAACACCTTGAACATAAGTACGTACAGCACTGTGATGTGAGTATACCTATACAATGGGTCTGTGGCGCATTGTCACGCCTAGTTGTAGCAAGGTTGCTTCTTATGATCCATCATCCTATGACTCGCGACGATGCAGAAAGATCAGCTCCTGTAGAGGAAGCAGAAAACCGACTTTTTATATCAGCGATTGAAATCCTTGAGTTTTCTTTTCTTCTGGAAACTAATTCCAATACATCCAAATGGAATTGGTTCTTCCGTACGCATACGCAGTGGCATCCTCTTGCGTACGTACTGTCAAATCTTTGCGTGCGACCAGCATGTCCTGTTGTGGACCGGGCATGGAGAGCCGTCAATGCCGCATATCAAATGTGGCAAATAAAGGGGCAGCACAAGAACAGCATGCTGTGGCCTGGGATCCGCAAGTTGATGGCTCAAGCACAGAGATTTCGCGAAATGCAGCAGCAGGAACATCAACTCGCTGCGCAATTTGAAGGAAACAAGCCATCCGCCAGTGGGGTACAGCTGCCCAGTGAGAGTGCAATAGCCCAAACAACAACACTAGGCACATATCTGTCGCATCAACCATATCCTGCGCACTCGGGCAACACTTTCTTCGGCTCAAATGATAATCATGACTTTGGCGTGCTCGATGCATCATCATCGTGGCCGTCCTTGCCTCAAGAAAATTTGCCTAGTGGCAACATCACGAATATCGGCATATCTGTTGCCTCCCCACCTCCATCGTGGGATGAATGGAATCGAGTTTTGCGAGAATTCCAGCTTGGCGTTAGGAATGACGACCTGGCAAGATTAGGTCCAGTACCTACTTGGTTTGAATGATCTTTCCTCAGCAGGTACCTGGTATTGCTTGAATGACCCGAGTACTAGATCGGGAACGCTATGCATGGCGCTGGGGTGCTTTTGTGACTGTGGATAAACGGCTTGGTATTTCGGAGTAAACCTAAAAGGGCTATTTGCTCTGTGAATTCTGGTTCGCATGTCTTGGATTTTGTATCTTGGGTTTGCAGGATGTTGGTAGGGCAAGTCAAGGGAACCTAGATTTCTTTTTTACCCTGTTGATGACTATAGAAATGCCTGAGTTAAATTGAGCCTCAGGTTGTCAATATGTGAGCAATTCTCTGACATCGAGACTCGATAACGATCGCTTTGGGGAGCAGATCCGTCGGGAATCCAGCCTTGAGGGGCAAATGCGGGTCGCTACTCTAGGGTGCCGCACTTCATCGGCATCTCGATCCCGGAGAGCTCATGCTGTTGGTTGAGTCAAATCCGATATGTCCGTTCGGTTGTCATGCAGGCGTGTTTGAGACTGGTCAATCAGAAGCAGCGCTTGGACAAGCTTCGAGTTGCCCCCCACGCGTTGGCCTGAAGGGAAGTTGCATTGCAGCAGGGGCCTGAGAGCTTGCTGAATTGAGAAACTGCATCAAAATGAATCCCAAGCAGGCTGAGAGCGTTCCTTCCATTATCGCGACGTGTTCATTCCTATTCCAAATGGTAAAAGCATCGTGCGGGTGTGCCTCCTTCCCTCTCGGTGTTTCTTTTTGTTTACTCGGCAGGAAAAGGAAGGCTCCACTGTTGCTCGGAATTATCCACTATTTAAGCTTTTCCCCCCTCCCAACAGAAATTAGTCAGCAGGGCGCCGGCTTATCGATTAGGACTCATAACGGCGGCTCTTGTCGTCCTTCGCAGCTCTCAAATTCTCAATCTTCGTCGTCTTGTCAAGTGCTTCTTCCCGCTATTTTCAACTCGTTTTTCACACGGTGGATGCCCATGCTTACGCTCTGTTATAGCTGTAGAACCTCCAGTGGCTGTTTCTTACTCAAATGATCCTAAGTATCGTCGTATTCTTCTCGGCATAAAATTACCCGACAACCGAGCGGAGCGGCGATATCACACTCAACAGTAAGATGAAAGAAAACGGTCCAAAACTGCCTGTTCAGCAGTTTGTGATATTGTGTAAGTATATCTCATGAACCTGCTATAATCTAGTGGCCATCTCTCGTGCAACACCTGGCTGACCGTTTTCTGTAGCAATATGCCGATTCGCTGAGCCTGGTATTTCCCTACTGTCTTCTATGTTAGTTATTGTGGTGATTGTGTAAAGAATACTGAGAATCCATGGTCTCCCAGTCATCTTCACATCTGTCTTTCCATACCTTGTAGGCAACATTCCCATTCCTCTTCAGTTCCTACATGTTATCGACCGTCATCACTACCCAAAATCATGAGAATCTTAGTACAGTTCTGACGTGGCCTTTGCAATCTTTAGCCTGAAATGATCCGCAGTTTCGGTGTGCCCAAAAGGGATGTATCCAGATGGGTAGGATTGACGTCCGCCATATTCTCCATATGCCAATGCATAACCGCGGTTTCATGGGGAAACCTATCAGATCGAATCGGGCGCAAACCAATTATTTTAATCGGACTCTTCATTACGATGACATTTAGCGTTATCTTTGGCCTCTCGAAATCGTTACCAATGGCGATATTAGCGCGTGCCTGCATAGGCTTGGGGAACGGGAATATTGGTATTATCAGAACCGTCGTTGCAGAGTTGGTCCCCGAAAAGGAGCTTCAGCCCCGGGCATTCAGTTTGATGCCTCTCGTTTGGACAATCGGGAGTATATTCGGCCCTGCATTTGGCGGTGCGCTGGCCGATCCTGCCAAAAAGCATCCTGATACTTTTGGTCGGATTGAATTCTTCAAGAGATTTCCGTTCGCCTTACCGAATATCGCGGCGTCTGTTTTCTTTATCATTGGAATCGTTACCGGCTTTCTATTTCTTCGAGTATGGTCTAACATTCCCCTACCCGCTATGATTCATTGCTCACTGCTTGTCAGGAAACTCTGGAGTCCAAGAAACACAAACGTGATTACGGCCTCATACTCGGCGACACACTTAAGGGCGCTTGCTGTGGCCAACGCAAGAGACCGAAGAAAGAGTTATTCACTGATGACGAGAGAACCCCGCTACTCGGCGGAGACATGATCTCCCGTACTCATAATACAAGCAACAACAAAAAGGCCAAAACCAACCCTTCAGATCTCAGCTGGGCGGATATTCTTTCGCCTCAGTCTCAACTTATCCTCCTTGCTTATGCTGCGCTGGGATTACACAATTTGGCATTCGATTCAGTATTTCCCGTGTTTTTAAATTATCCTGTTGAGGAATCTGGGGGGAACATTGGCATGAAGCTGCCGTTCAAGTTCTCGAGTGGATTTGGAATAGGTAAGTAACTTTTCACTCTAATTGTACTGTACAAGATAAATCTCTTGGGCAAGGTTGCTAACACTACTTTTTTTTTCATTGACAGATTCACAAGCAATCGGAATCCTTTACACTCTCAATGGAATAATTGGCATGGTCGTTCAATTCTTCCTGTTCCCCTACGCAGCAAATCGCTACGGAGTACTCAACTGCCTCAAAGTCACTTCTCTAGCGTTTCCTGTCTTTTATGCTCTCATACCCTTCACAGCATTATTTCCCACTGACGGTACCCGCCAAATTGCTGCCTTTCTACTCATGTGTGGCAAACTCGGCTGCGTAGTCTTCGCTTTCCCATGCTGCACAATTCTACTCACCAATTCCGCTCCTAGCGTGCAGGTTCTAGGTACTTTGAACGGTGTAGCAACAAGCGCAGCGGCGATTGGCAGAGCTGTCGGTCCAGCGATCATCGGTGCCGTCTTCTCGATTGGCGTGAAGATGGGCTACATGATTATCCCATGGTGGACACTAGCGTTTATAGCATTGCTGAGTGCAGTTCCCGTTTTTTGGGTGATAGAAACTGACGGGTTCGCGGGTGCCACTCCTGATGATGGTGATGATGAGGAAAGTGGATTTTCAGAGGACGAAGTACGGGATACTTCCATAGAAGATGGAAATTTGGTTGTGAATAGAGTGACCAGCAAAGCAAGCGACGCTGAGACGACACTGATTTCCCAACACATTGTCGAGGTTTCGAGCTCAGACGACGAGACAGATAACGCCAGGCTCGATAATCACTCGTTAGTTGATGATCCATTACCGGAATTGCCCTCAAACGGAACGGCAAAGTAACGCAAATTCATCACAATTCATTGAATTCGAATTTTGAATGATACCAGATAAATCGATGCGTGCGACGACCCAAAAATGATTTTACGAGACCTGCTGCAACGACCCGACTACGAATGAATGCTTCATGCATGCATAACTAGGGTAAAACACTTACATTCCGTACCTGAGCCTCTGCTGTTTAAAGAATTAAAATGTGCATTCGGCTTAGATTTTCATGGCCATCGTTGATATACCCGTGTATTTAATCCAAGCTTAATGAGGAAGCAGAAAAATAGATTCAAAATGCTGTTAGATTCCGGAAAAATAGGTATTATTGCACCTTGTTTGACAATTTTATGGCAAATCCGTACAATATCTCCGAGATACTGTCTATACCACGGGCCACTCCTTGTTATCCTCTAACCAATCTGAAGTAAACCCGAAGACCTCATTGACTGGGGCAAATCTTTCAACCCTCCTACCGGAGCAAAATACGCAATTATGTGGAGTCGTCAATTCAACAACTTCTTCGCATCATCGATTTTTGTCTTAATGATGTTTCGCCATTTCTGCACGGAAAGGAGTGAAACGAGTCAGCGGTAGGTTCGTAAAAGAAGAAAAGAGAGGACACCAACCTCAGCATTATCCAAGTCTCCGTCCTCAAGACTCTCGACCAGACCGGGGAACGTAGCGCCCGAATATCCAGTCCACCGGCCGGGCGCGAAGATAACGTGCTTGAACCAGTTTCTGCCATCCAGTCCCTTGTCGTACAAGAACTTCCTTTCGATCAATTTATACTTGTCGTTCGCAGCGCGAATCTTGAAGTACAGAATGATCTTCTTCCAGGGCTGCCACCACGGGAAGTCGTCCTTCAGGCGGGCGGCCAAGGAGGAAGAATATGCGTCGAATCTTACGGCAGCGTCATGGAATCTGGCCATTGCACGTTCGAGCGGCCGGAAGTTGAAAGAAGGCACTGCGGATTCTGCAGCTACTTTCTTGACGGAGTCGAGATATTTGTACATTTCAATGGCGTAGTCGGTGGCATTGAGGGCGAGAACAGGGGTTTCGGATATGTACGCGGCCATCAGCGACCATACTTTAGCCACGGTAACATGGTAATGCCATCCTGGATCCCCAAATCGGTCCATCCAGTCGAAACTGTCATAGTTGGAATGGTAATGGTAGACGGGATCTTTATCGCCTCCTGTGAATGCCATATCAATACTAGCAATGCCGGCGAAATCTTGGAAAGCCGTGAAATCGCTGCCACTGCCCATTGGGGCGACATCTCGGCTCCAGAGATCTCGGACGGTTTGTCCTTTGACCGTTTGGTTCGGCGATAAAACGAGACCTGTGGCTTCAAAAATGGCCTTGTGTAGAAGGGGACTTGCCGAGGATTTAAAATTGGGGCCTGTTGCTGCAACATCCAGATTTAGATACACAACATTCGCTTTCGAGAGCCAGGGTAGATTCTCTTCCACCCATTCTGTGGATCCAAGGAGGCCGTACTCTTCGCCATCCCAGCTGGCGAAGACGATTGTTCGTAGAGGCTTCCAGCCAGCTTTTAAGGCCTCTCCAAAACTACGAATCACTTCATTGAGAGCTGCAGACCCACCGTTCGGATCGCCCGCGCCGCCAGCAATCCATGCATCGCGATGGTTGCCCATGACAATAACCTCATCAGGGATGGATCCAGGGATGGAGCCGATAACGTTCCATATAGGGGTTGTCACGTATTCTTGTTCATTCTGAAGATTCAGGACAAGATTCTGGGGAGATGGGCCAATGTTATATGCCACTCCTTTGTGTGAAAGGCCGCCACCTAGCCAGCGTTCATTGAAGTCCTTCGCATTTGGACCATGTCCGTTCAGAGCCTTCAGCAGTGGAATGGCGTCCGCATACGAGATCGGTAGTGACGGGATGGAGGGAATAGAGCCATAAGGATCTTCACGAGGGCACCCAGGCTTGGATGGGTAACCCGGCGTGGTCGGGTCACCGGGAAGCTGGCCTATCAAAGAATATATCAGCATTGACCTATCACTGACGGCCATGAACTCAGGTTGTTGCCTACTTAGAAACTGGACGCTGCCCCTTTGCACGGCACTTGGATGTCGCGCAGGACCCTCGGGATAGGCTTTGTATCCATTTTCCTCCGTAATCTCTCCATCTTCTTGTGGGTCAGTGTAAATGACAACGCCAACCATCCCGAGTTCCTGCGCGCGCTTGACCTTGAGTCCGCGAAACCCATGTTCATATTTTGCCAGTGCAATCTTCCCCTCTAGGCTAACGTTCGCTTTGACAAGGTCCTCGAAGTCCGAGTATGTTCCAAAATTAACATAAACGTATTGCGCTGTGACATTCCCGCTGGCGGAATAGCCGTGAAATGTAGGAATGCGGCTCTCCAAACCGCTGGTGGAATCTTCATCCAAAACATCCTCCTTGAGTTTCGCCTCAAACTTGACCTTGGAATCGTCTTTGTCCTTTTCAATCAACGCCAGTCTATGGTCCAGGGGATAATTGATGAAAACGTCATAGGAAACAAGACTCGTCTTTGGAATCCCAAATTCTTCCCAGCGCTCCTTGGTCCACAGGGCCTGGCTGAAGTTCTTCCCCGCCAAATGCGGCCCGGAGGTATAGTACTGGCTCCATTCTCTTATCTTCTTCTCGGTGGGAACCGTTTGTAATACCTCCTGCAGCGCTTCGTACGAGATCCCCTGGCTGTGAGGCCAGTCTTTATGCGGGAGTGGATGAGCCCCGGGCAGATAATCCCATATTGAGCCGTGTTCACGTGGGAGGATGGCAAATGGAAGAAGGAACAAGAACACGCCGAGGACGAGAATCGATCCGAGGCAAAAGGTACATGTACGACGAAGCCGGGAATGAGGGTATCGGGGAGGCGGACGTGATACATGAACGACCAGCAGCGGAGTGCTCTCGGAGAACGGCATTTTCTCCTTCATCGCGGATTAGACTAGACAAGAGAAAGCCATGGAATTCTTCGATGGATTTCGAGGTTCAAGAGGATGAGGTTGCCTGGAGACACGGGCAGCTTATCTGCCATCACTCGACGGGTGCGATGTCGTCAGCGTCAATGCGATTGGTTCACTAGCTCTCATCCCCAACAGCCGGAATACGAGCGGAGAGAAGAAGAGCTTCCAACGCCCAAACTCCGGATTTAACTCGTTGATAAACGTTACATTCATCGGTTTACGTGTTCCGGAATTGGCCAGTGTTGTAAAAGCTGAGATTTACTCCGTAGTATAGTATTTATCACCTAGCACACCATACTCCCTGTCCACACAACTCTGAAGCATCATATTCACCAAGGCTAATCCCGATTACACTGCAATGGAAGAGTCTGACAACAAGTTGAAGGAACTGGAAAAGGACTAACCATGGCTGCCTCGCTTTGCAAAACAAGCATCCTCTGCTACGTCCAGGCACCAGCAAACTTACATGAGAGACAACGCGAAATTTCTATCACTCCTCATCTCTGGCTGTAGGCATTGTTTGATTGTTTTCTAATCCATCCGCCGAGTCAGCGAGGTCAATTGCCCTGATTTTTCGACTGCAATGCCATGGCGACAAAACAACAAGACCGGAACTGCATATGTACCCACAAAAAGAATAGCAATCATTAAGCCTCCTTGATAAACAGTCGGAATTCGATATAAGCCAGATACTGTTGCTCACCGGCCCGTTTCCGGGTTCGAATACGATGACCAAGGGGCTCCGTGCCGAAGAAGGCGTCAAAAGCGAGATGACTTGAAATCCGGTCGAAAATGCACCTGCGCACCACAAATTTGCTGAAGATCAATCTTGGTTTTATGAAGATGGATAATGTAGAACTTTAAGTCGAAGGACTTAGCTGGCACGCTGAGATTACTTTCCTCCCGATTGTTCACCTGCAAGAACCGCCGCCAATGGCAAGTCGGCAAATATCGATCCAGGTGGCTCAGCCTGTCGTTAATTTTCTGCGTTCCCCTACTCAGGGGGGTTTACGATTTCATCCGAGGCATCAACCGTTCTCGCCACTGCGCCAGTAGTTGCATCTCGAAGTACAGTTTCTTCTTTGCGTTCAGGAACATACGCGTACCTGGGCAATTTTGCCATTTTCTCCTCTGGACTGGTTCCACTATCAGAGTAAACCAATCTCGAGGCTTTCGCCTTCTCCTTTTTAGGGAGTTTCCCTTCAGCTGTTTCTTCAGGAACGGGTTTCTGACCCAGCCCTTCGGCCCGCTTAGACTCTTCGGAAATTAACCGGTCGGCAGCTGCTGCGGTGGTTTCGACGCCTGGCTCAGTACCAGGCATTGAAGGTGTGGGAGGCGCCTGAGCGGGAATTTGTCCTTGATGCAACTGCTGCATCTGCCAGGAGTTGACCTGCGGCGCCGAGAAACTCGGTCGCTGTGGAAGACCAGGGGCGGCTGGAAGGCTTGGTGGCCGGGGAGGTATTGACGCTGCCGGCTGCGGAGGGGCTTGGGTGCTCATTTGTGACGCGTGTTGTTGGAATGGCAATGGAGGAGTGGTGGAAACGGTGGGACTTTGAACAGCCATTGGAGCTTGATATTGTGAGGGCGACATGCCAGGGGAAGAATACTGAGTAGGGTATTGCTGTCCAACAATCGGAAGTTGCTGGTATCCAGGAGAGGGGAACTCTGGCGGTTTCTGAAATGTTTGGGCTGGTTGTTGGTAAGCAGATGGTTGGCCATACTGCTGTGGGTAGGGGTACTGTTGAGTAGAACCATTCGATGGATACTGTGGGGTTGCCTGTGGCGTAAAATGAAAATAGTTAGAGCGAGGAACAGATAGCGAAGTAGAATCACATCTGATTCGTATACTTACATAGGAACTTCCAGCTTGCAAGCCCTGGTCGCTGCTGACAGGCGTGGCCCCGCCGCTGCTGGTCCCCGCCGCCTTCTCCGCCAACTTCGCCTTGTGTTCTGCCAATCGCTTCTTCAGCTCCGACGGGGTCTCTAGCTTCGGTCGTTTCACTTGGGTACCAGTCGAGGTGCCCGGCGCGGGATTACCGGTTGCAGCACGTCGCTCGGCCTCAGCCTGATGATACTGAGTTATAACGCGCTGATTATGAGCTTGCAAGATATCCTCGGGGACTCCCTCCATGCCGAATATCTCAATGTCCAAACTTGCGCGATTCGGGAGGGCATTGTCAACCGCTGAGAGCTGCTCCTTGTGGACTTGGCTCATGTGAACCGATAAACCTGTACCGATTGAGAGAGTTCAAGGTTAGAATACATCTCTCACAGATAAGACGCAGTTGGGAAGACAGGACCTACCACCAGCAGTGTTCAACCTCCTCCCGCATCGGTCACATTTGAAATGTTTCGCTTTCTGGTGGGAGATGAGGATCTTGAGATCGTCAAAGTCGCGTTCGCAATAGTAGCACCAAGGCCGAGCGAGGAGCTCCTCCAGGTCTGGGTGATTGCGCTTTTTCTTCCCCATGATGACGCGTAACAATCAAGCAGCACAGCAAACTGATATAATGAGTCCACTGCGACTTTGGTTAGTGATTGTCTCTTTGGTGCACTGGTTCACGGATGAACTGACAAGTTGGGTAACTGGAAAGAGTAGCCTTCACGTGACCCTGCGCACGGACCAGAAGGCTGCCTTCATACAAGCAGCACTCTGGTGAGCAACTGGATGGTGCATTCTGCTCATCTTGATGAATTGGATCATTCAACAGCTGGACAAATCATATAGCTAAACTAACAACAAAATGCCATCAAATATTGTACATGCATATTCCTTCTCAAGAAATCGGCCTCTATCCTGACTCGAAGTGACTCCCCAATGCATCATCAGTAAACCAAGTCCATCAACCTCTCTAACGGTAGTCGTCCCGCATGCGTACAGCCGTTGAAGCTAGAAGAAAAAAAAATATACAATAAAACTATTCATATCCCGTGCACCCGCTAAAACAAAAAGTCGTAATGAGGAAGAACGAATTGACCGGATAACACCCACTCCCATCTCTTGAATCTCAAGTACACACGCAAGACCCGTTGCATCGAAAGAATGGAATAAGAAAAGGAAAAGGGATATATTGCAAACAAATACAAGGAATGAAAACGCTAATCATTGCCCGTTGTGCATGGCTGTTGGGAACGTAGGATCACTCATTCTCTTCGGCTCTTGGGCTGGGGCGGATGTAGCCATAGCATTCGGTGGTTGCACCGCAGGCATTGAAGGCGGCTGGCCGTCCTCGGGTGCTGCTTTTAAATTCGTTGCTGGTCGTCTCGGTTTCTTTGGAGCCGGAGTTGTGCCTGCTGTGCTCGCTTGTTCACCTTCTGTTTCAGATTTACGCTTTCTTCCCGGCGCAGCTTTCTGAGCAGACTCTGTTGCAGCTTGAGCAGCAGCAGCAGCCTTATCAGCTTCAATCTGTGCCTTTGTTCGTTTGGGGTTTCGGGTTCGGCCCTCAGAGTTGAATTTCGCCCAATGTCGGATCATTGCTTCGGTTCTCTTAGGGTGCTTGGACATTTTGATTTTCTCCTGGTTTTTCGGATCAAGGAGAGGATCGTCATAAACGGGCGTAGGGCCGGGTGTTGAAGTAGACGTAGGAGTTGTGGCAGCTGTCGCAATTGCGCTTGGGGGAGCACTCGTAGGCGCAGCTCGAGCGCGATTGGGTCCAAGTGCAGAGGGTTTCGTTACCCTAGCGCGCGTAGCTTTGACAGTAGACTGAGCCGGCGAGCTTGATGCTTTCGAGTGTGCACCAGATCTGGTCTTTCTTCTCGATCGGTCAAGATTTAGAGATGCTGGCGTTGTCGAAGCCTCTGGCGACTGGGTACGAGTGGCGATGGAAGGAGTCGGGCTGGATCTCTCGGTCAATGCCTGGGAGGTCTCGCGGGTAACCGGGTGTCTAGAGCGGGTAACCCTCTTTTGGCCATTCCGTCCGTTATCTGCATCGCCTGTAGTGGTAACACCAGCCTTACGCTTAGGTTCCGGGGGAGGCGGTGGTCGCATTCGCGGCACGTATTCAACACCATCTTTCACAATTGGCGTCCAACCGTCAATGTTATACTGGTCAGTAGCTGCTGCTGCCATCTTTTTCATCTGGTCTGCAGTAGGTTTAAATCCGCCTTGAAGGAACGGATTTTGAGCGCCAACCTTGCTTGGCCGGGAATCGTACTTATATCCATACAATCTAGCTTCTTTCTTATCTTCGTAAACTTGATAGTCTTCGGTTTTCCTGGGATCAGCTGTCTTTTTCAGTACACGTCGTGTAGCCCATCTAGACAGCTCATCCAGTGCCAGATATTCGTCCTGCCAAACTTGAAGCGCTTTTGCAGCATTCGCAGTAATAGCATACAGCTCTTCTGTGGAATGAGAACTGGGGTTTTTTAAGAGATCGACGTAGATTTCGGGGTCGGTAATTGGCAAGAAGTCCCCACGAGAGGTTCGCTCGGCTTCATGAGGTTTAGGCCTGTCAAACCCATCGAATAGCTTTTTCCACATTGACTCGAGGTCATCTTCTTCTCCAGAATAGTCATCGGTGAAGTTTCGCACATCATGGAACTTCCAACCATGCATCATACGTTCATCGACTCCCATGCCACCTCGGGCGTTACGCTGAGTTGGATGCCGTGCTTGATCAGACTCTTGGCGTATATTTTCTGCTACAGAGGTGTCTTCGCTGGCGATGTGTTCGGAATGACTTGCAACATCTGGATGAGCACTTTGCATGTGCAATTTGAGCGCTTCAGCAGGAAGCATCTCGTCTGGATCAGATTTAAACTCCTCCGGGCACCACAAACATTTTACTGTCGGGTGGGTATCAAAAGGACTATATTGCGTAGAAGAAGACGAAGGTCGGGAAATATCATCATCTTCAGGTTGCTGCTCTTGGAATGAGGGCGGCGTGGCCGGCATGTCAGCACTGCTAGCACCCGCCTCGCCGTCGTCCTGCCCCCGATATGACATGACGAAAAATTATATCATAAGCGTATCTGCGGAATAAAGTTAGCAGTCATATTGCCATGAACTTCCAGTCGAATCCCTAATTCCGCAGGACTCTGTCGTGTGGTGTGATGTATAGTATCAAAAACAACAAAGAGAGTGGTAATGACAAAAAGAAGGGTGATCAGATACCACAAAACCCTGTATTTGATTGATTCATGGATCAGCCGAAAGGGAATTTTTCCCCTCAAAGGGTTGGTGAAGATCTGAACATCAAGAAGGCGGGTATAGATACAGCGCTATAGGGCAGAGCTAGGAAGAACTTCTAATGCATAGAAAGGGAGGATAAATTGGCCGAAAGGCAAGAAGACAGGATCTTACAAATGAACTGCTGCTGTAGAGTAAATGTGTCCAGTGCCTCGTCACAGATGCTGTATAGTTCTTGAGCAGAAGGGCTTGTTGTACAGCGCCAGTTAGATTTCTGCGAACTTGACGAATGAAGCTGGGCGGCTGGATCGGCGGATAAAAGTAAGGATAAAAAGAAGTCAATCTTCAGGAAGTCAACCATGTAAGATCGAGGAGCAAGGTGAATCTGCTCTAATGATGTAAAAATCGCAGATGTATGTTGAGAAAACGGTCCAAGTATACTACTTGTCAATCAAAGTTTTGGCAGATCTAGAGTTGGGTGGCAAGAACCGGCTGGAGGAAGCAAAGGAGAAAAAGACTTTGTAGACCCAAGAATCAGAAGGGAGAGAGGGCAGGATGTAGGAGAAGATGAAGAGAATAACACATCTAACCCTATTGTGCCCAGTTTATTCTTTGAGCAAATGGCCAGAGTTGTATTATTCCAAGGCAGATGATGCTTGTGGTGGAAAAGCTTCTATTGACCAGTAGTTATTAAACTAACTAGATAATCTGATTTTTGTTCTCGCATCCTCACTCTCTCACTCACACACACGCTATTGCTGAATGTGACGGTGATTGGCCAACTGAATTTTCTCCCTCAGGGCCTGCGCTGATTGGGCCGCATTCCTTGGTCTTGAATACTTCTCTTGCCGCCTTCAATTGAAATGATATACTGTGTGATTGTATCTTCTTTTTGATCTCAATCAATTGAAACCAATAACAATAATGGCACCCCAGTCTTCCCATTGCTATTATTATTCAAGGGGCTATTCTATGGGTTAACCTGAAACCAGTCCAGTTTGCTACAGCCGCCCTGCCAAAGTCAAGACTCATATCTTAACTGGTCCGCAAAACCTAAACTTGAGTCTTCTATTATTCGCAGTATGATGGTATCATCTCAGCTAAGCTACTATTCTTCAAATCCGTCCTGTCGAGCATTGACAAATAATGTTTGCAAAACAGTCCACAACCAGCTGCCAGTTGGGAGTTAACAACAGGCCAGACCATCAGAGACAATCTCCATAGTACTCCCGACCTTGGGCCTCATCACTGCTGCATCCCGTACAAAACACATATTGAGCTGCTTCGTCAAAGGAAGCGGTTAATTAGTATGTAGCTTAGCGAAATGGATGGCTGCTCCACGATCTGCACTCCACATATCACACCCAATAGCCGCATTCCTGGGACCTAGGGCGCGACCATTTCTTACTACCCCGGGCGTTCTGTAGGGCGTCATCACATCCTTTCAAAATCTAAGGCCACGGATGACTGCTCTACTTCTGAGATCATCTATCAGAGCGGCTAATACTGCATTCTAACATAGACATAATGGGTATACGAAGCTGTTGCAACTGGTGTAACCACAAGCTTAATTCCCCATGCCGACCGCCCAGTTAGAATCCTGACGTCTAATTCTTTTCTTCATTCATCTCCCCGACGTCCAATGCGACCAAAAACCGGCTCACGCAGTTGTACGCTGCGGCAGTAGCAGTAATCTCCACAATCTCCTTCTCACCGAACAACTCCTTCACCTCCGCAAAAATCGCATCCGGCACCCTTACTGTCCTAGTCATAGCCTCCGTGTACCTAAACACCGCAGCCTGTTTGGGACTGAACAACGCCTTGAGCTCAGCGTCCGTGGGAGTCTTCGCATTCTTTAGCGTTTCCATCATCTCCTCACTAAAACCTGCATCGGCTAAGATTGGCGCATGATGTTTCCATTCAAACCATGCCTCATTGAGTGTTGCGACCCGGCATATGGCAATCTCGCGGATATCCACTGGTAGCGAAGTTCTGGTTCGAATCGCCCCGAGGAATGTGTTCCAGCCGTCGGCAACGGGGAAGGAATGGAGAAGGGCCAAGTCTAGCGGGAGTAGACCGGCGGCACCTCGTCTGTCGAGAACCCTCTGGAGGATGGAAGCTTCGTCATCGTTTGAAGTTGGGGGAGGGTTCGGTGTGTATGGAATCTTCATGGTTGGTATGAGGGAAAGAGGTTGCTCGAAAGTTTAAGCTTAAAAGTAACTGAGGTCCTATACGGAACAGTAACGATTGCGGGGCACTGTTAGGCACAAATGAAAGTGGCTGCGGATTTGAAATGGGAATAATTGGAAATGAATTCGCTTTCAACACGCGTGAGCCTTGATAAATAAACAAGTACTAACTACATGAGCGGACTCTCCGTCCTAAGAGTGCCGGCAGACGCGATGGGTCCCACGCCGGAACATGCGCCGCATAAACTGCGGAACTGCTCGGCAATATCCCGTGCATCGGCTCGCGGCTCCGACCCACGTCTCGGAGGTTACTTGAATACTACTTTCTCCCCTTAATGAGTATTCAATGGGCAGATTGAACATCTAAACGGGCCACCAAATACTGTTAAATGATTGAATAGGTGTACTCAATGAGAATGGTTTCGTATCTCACTCGCTCTCCAACCTCGCCTCGGTGGTTGCTTGTCTCTCTCGACGGGCTGAAGCCCCTTCTCGGGGCTGATGGTCGATCTCTCAATTCCAAGGGATTCTCACAAGTAGATCCCGGGGCGCTGCATGCGCTCCCCCCGATAAAGTGGACTGGTCATGCAGATAATCAGAAGTTACTACTCCGTAGACAGTGAGAGAGAATTGTGTATGTGCAAAGGGATGTCTAGTTGATGCCAAGCCACTAATGATAGCTACTCTGGGCCTCGCCAACAAAGGGCTTGGCAACCTCAAGGCAAGCATCACGAGCCTAAGGTCTGGATAATAACAACATCACTTAATCGACATCTCCAAAGCAAAGCTCTGGTAGCTACAAATTTGGAATGATCACAATAAACCCTACGGAAACTTTTCGCTCTTGACCTCTCCTTGATTTGACTACCATAACACAGCACGCACAATCCCACCATGTCGAAGAAGCCAGTCCCGACTGATGCCGAGCTCCTTGCGCAGTTCGATGACCTAAATGTCGACAACGCTGACAGCAGTACTGCTGCTAATGCTGCTTCTACAGAGCCGCAAGCAGCTTCAGAGCAAGATGTTCTAGCCGAACTTCAAAATCTAGCATCCCAGAGACCAGCCAGCCGGCCGTCTACACCTCAGCTAAAGCGTGCCTCAACCAATACTCCATCTGCCGAGAGGACTAGCGAAGAAAAAACAGCATCCAGAAAATCAGGTGATAGCACAAGGGCGTACCATACGAGTATGACACCGGCATACACTACCTCTTCGGATGCTGAATCTACTCCAGTCACGCCGGACCCTCAGCCCAAAGGCAGCGGCGGAGGATGGTGGGGTGGCATCTTCGCAACTGCTAGTGCAGCAATGAAGCAGGCCGAGGCAGCTGTGAAGGAAATTCAGAAAAACGAAGAAGCCCAGAAATGGGCGGAACATGTTCGCGGGAATGTTGGTATGCTGAAAGGCTTAGGTGTGTCCCATTAGACTCTCCAACTCGGGTCTTGTTCGCTCACCAATTAAATTAATTAGGTGGGGAGCTCAAAACCCTCGCGTTACCAACATTCACTTCGTTTATCCACACACTAGCACCTCCGATATCGTCCCATGAGCGCCTTCAGATTCACATTACCCATGACCTCCGTGGATACCCTTCCCTCGAATCTCTGATTTACAACGTCTTTTCGAGAGTGATGGCACAAGTTGAAGGTGGGGACCTCCTTGTTATTCAACGTGGTCAGGAATCCGGGCCAAGACGAGGACTGGAATCCGAGACATCTCAAAAATCAACAGCGGGGTGGAATGATGGTCCCTGGTGGCGTTACGTGTCACCAAACCAACCCCGATCAATTTCTGCCATCAAGGGTGCTCTCGTGGCAACAAAGCTTGCTCGCGCAAGCGCAGAAGCTTACGCAAACGAGTATTACGCCGCTCGCGGTGGTGTTGAAGAGGCTGCGAGACAAGCTTCTGAAATTCTGTCAGAATCCAATCCTGTTCGAAACAGCGATATCTTTCTTTCTATACAAGCTATCAGTCAACCCGTGTCCTCGGAATTATTTCAGGCTGGACCGAGCGGGGAAGCGGAGAGCACAACCGGGGTAGTCGAGTCAAAAATAGAAGCCGAAGAGGAGATCTCTTTTGCAGTTTATCTCCATGACCCTGTTCATGGAATTGCATTCCACACCATTTCACAGTCCATTCCACAAAAGTGGATCGAGTGGCTTGATGCACCCGCGCCGGAAGCCGATCCCGACGATCCATCAGAAGCGGCACGGTTTTTCGTCCCCGAAGCTATTGCAGAAATCATTGAGAGCGGTGGAGTCGACCCTCGTGAATGGGTAGCAGAATGGGTTGAAGATGTTCTCACTCTGGGAGTCGGTGTCATTGCACAACGCTATGTTGCTCGTAGGATGGGCGTTGGCGAGGGTGGGGTCGGCAAGGGCAAAATGAAAGCTGAGCAGGCCACAGTCGTAGAGAGCGGAGCCGGCGAAGCCGCAAGGGCCATTTGATATGCGTCATTAGGTGTTTCTTAGGGTGTTTTCCGCCGGCTCAACTTCGAACGTGATTCTGGGTTTGACAGGGTGAATTGTGTTGGGTTTCTTCGGCCTGCACTTTGCTTCAATGACCATACATTTAAGAGTCTTTCTTTTGCCCATCCTATAAATGGGTACTTAATAACTAGCTCATTACGGAGTACATATATTCCAGAAAATGATGTGACGGATAGGTTGCGGGTTTCACTGCTGATTTTTGGCCTCTTGACTCTTGAGCCATCTGGCGTTGCTGGCCGAGGGATGGATAGAGATACATTCAGGAGATGATGCGCAGAAACGTTCCATTATCCTGGCGTGTCAACCTTTACCAGTTGATTCATGCAAATAACTATCGAGTTAAAACCTGATATCCAAGAATTTATGCCAACGATGGCTTTAACGCGAAAAGAATTTCACTCTTCTGTACGGCAATTCCATGCCCGTTGTTATCTCTGCCCTATATGGGCTTTCAATTCGACTTGGATCGAGTCCCAGACTCGCTCTGCTAGTCCAAGGAGGGTGTCGCGGTCGAATACCAGGTCTCCTTCGCCAGGCCCTGGGTCGCTCTCAAGGAGGCTGCGATAAGGGATGATCAGATTTCCTCCTTCGACTACCGGAGGTTGTCCATCGCGGCCCCGGGTTATCTTGATACGTTGCACCCTTTGGGGCGGGCGTTGGGTGGTGGCAGTAGAATGACGACCCGATCTGGTGGTTTGTGTTGGGGCCACACACGGGGCAGGTTTCCATGAGGAAATGTATATATTTTCTGAGCCTCGTTTGATATCAATAGTGACCCCAAAGTTAACGGCTCCTTCAGAACCATTAAACCACCACTCAATATCCTTTTCCAGCTTCGGGCCCGTCTCGGAGTAGCCGACTTCTAGTACTACCGTTGGCCATTGTCGGTATTGGCCGCTCATTCTTGGTACATACGACCGATCGGCCTGTTTATTTCTCTGTGGTCCTGCGACAAGACGTGCGCCACGCGACGTAATCCGTCGTCTGAGTCCCATTTCATGGGCAAGGACTCCTAGTGCCATGCTAAATTCATCTGCTGCTGTTTCGTGAGGTGCGGATGTCATCTTCAAGATCAGTGTCTTTGAACACGGAAAATAGTCGATCAGTCCAGGAAGTCTGTCCTTGGCTTCAATCACTTTGAAGGGAAAATCGGTGAAAACAACGTAGCTATCGACACTTGTATCAATCATCTCAAGCGCATCTTCCATTTTTCGCAGTCCTTCAAACCGATAGCGCGGTGTCTTCGGTGGAAGCCGCACGGGAAGCGCGCTATCGAGCGGCCGCACTTCCCTCACTGCGGAAGAGTCCATCGGTGATAGCTGTGGGTTATTCTTTCTGTATTCTGGAGGTTTTCCTTCTGGTCGCATCTCCCTTCCTTGCGCTCCTAGACAGGCTCTAAACGTGAGATGTACGGAGCATTGGCCGGTGAGAAGTAAGCTTTGCATACCGTACTATATGAGTTAGTGGTTACGTCACCTTCAACCCTCTTTTAGTTGAATGGGATTTGTAAATCTTGAGCTTCACGGAATGATCATAATGCTGTAGGCAATATGATGTGTACTCCATTCTATTTAGGATGCACCTAATGTGACAGAAGATGGTGCACCGAAGCAGTAGCAGGTGCAAAACATGACCATTTGGAAGAAATTGCCCTGCTGAAAACAAATTGAACCTTTTTCACTTGGTTTGGGTGACATGGTGCTTCAGGGATTGTTTCCAACCACACCATCCAATGTCTCGCAGCTTATAGTCATTCTCTCCTCTGCCTGCAGGGTGGGATTCTCTCAGTGACTCTCCAAAGTGTTGAAATCTTGCTTACATAACTTGGCAGCTCCCTCCCTTGGCGATCTGCACTTCGATTGTGAGGCATTTTCCCCAGGCTGCCAGTTACTAACTACCAGCTATATCAACCTTCTCTCCCAAACTTCAGAATTTACCCAGATCTCCAGTGCACATACCGCCTGTTGTGACTCATTTGAACCATTGTCTTCTTGGGCTCTCAACAGCTCGTGTCAGGAGGGCAACGGGGATGGGGTCCTTGTGTGCTTGCTCGCATTGTTGAGCTCTTTTCCCGCCTCTGCGCCAATGATATCGGCTTGGGAATGGCTTATCAGCGTGTCTTATTATTGCACACTCTTTCTTTGAAAGTGTGGAGCGTGTCAATGGAATCGCTCCGCTATCGGGGGCCAGGGATGTTCTGGAGCTCGCCTTACGGTTCCAGCGTGTTGACATCCTAAGCAAAAGATTTTTCTTTTGCATGTTTCTAATCTGACTTTTTTTCTCTTCTTTTTTTCTTTTCTTTTTTCCTCTCCTTTCCTTTCTTTCCCCAAGGCTACCTTTCTTGCATTCATTGACTATATTCAGGCACGATCGTGTTGTGGTGCTGGCATACGTTTTCAATTGAGTACGTTTTCGTGAACCTATTACATCTTGGTGGCTTCGTGATTCCGCCCGCATCCCGGCCCCTCACTTGCATTAGCGCAAATCGCTGGCAAGACGCCCTCCTCTGCGTGAGGAAATCTCTTTACTACGATTCGAAAGCCACAGATTCCAAATCGGCCCGGAAAAACGGAGGGACCTTGTTGCTTTTGTCGGCACCTGTCTCGAGCTGCGTCCCAGTGATTCGAAGGCCTTCCTAGCAACCTCCTCCAGCATCTCCAGACCTGGGACCTGCAACTCTTTGCATGCTGCCAAACTGCGTTTCAAGGCCGTCAAAACTGGGACCATTGGGCCCCTGGCTCTCAGTATGACGGCTCTGGGTCACGATACACATATGCAGGACCAGGAGCTGATGGATCAGTGGGACCCGTTAACATCTGGACAATATCCCGACTTAAAACCGGATCGTAATAGCAGCTTCGAGGCGCGAAAACCAAACCCAGTGATACAACCTTCAAAAGCTGCGGGCTGTGTGGAAGATACTGCGGTGGCCATACATAATTGGGCGCGGCCTCTAGATCATCCAGAAAATGAGTATGCAAGCCCCATATCGCTGAGTTAGAGTATCGAATTTCTGAGAGTGTGTTTGGTAGCGCCTCCAGACTGGTCGGCTTTTCCATCCTCGACCAAACCCTACGGAAGAATCCTGATCAATGGCCCTCTGCGTATCAGCATTACGGCCTCGGGCCGCACATATCGGGTTGGGAGCCTGATTTAGCTGGTATCGAATTCCCCCTTGAATCCGATCAGTTTCAGTCTGCAACAGAGCCTGGTTGCTTCGATACGATACCTTCTGTCGACAATACTGATCCTGTGCCGCATCTACCGTACTCATCTGATGTCCATTGTTTTGACGCTCATGCTCTGGCACCTAAGCTTAAAGATTATGCCGGCCAAGACACTCAAGATTTATGGCCATTTAACATAAATATGATGCATCTGTGTGTACCACCATTAAGCCCTCACTCTATACCAGGTATGAACCTTCCAATTGATAAAGGAAAGGAGCATCAGAGTACCCACACCTTCCCACCCATTTCCCAGGAAGGGTGTTCCGGTCCGGCGCCAATGCCAGCTAGCGGTATCACTCAGGAGGCACAAATTCTGGGAGGTAGCTCGCCTTGTATGGGTGTCGTTGACGTGCCTGGTTCATCCAAGGTGAAGCTGCAGGCAGATCCTTTGGATTCCAACATCAAACCCCCGCCTGAACCCATTTGGTCGTCGGGTAATTTATCGAATAATGAAGGACGATTAGGTGGTTTGAGCGGACTGTCGAATGGCAATATTCCAGAGAAGCAAGCTTTGCCGGTGCGTCAAATTCCGTATGCACGGGCAATGGGGGTAGCTGTTTTGAAAGGTTCCGGCAGACATAAGTCACTTAGCGCTGCTGTGCAACCTAACGCTTCCGACATCAGACCCAAAGTTCCCGGGCTAGAGGAAAGGGAAAGAGATAGGACAAGCATAAAAGCTCCACAAAAGCCTCGAACTGCTTTTCAAATAGTGCAAGAGGACGGCAGAGGAGGCTCACTTTCTTGCTCGCCACAAATATTCCCAATTGCAAGGGCACGTCGACAAGGGCCTCTGTCCGCAGATGGGAGACGCGACGCAGCACTCAGACGAAAAGACAAAAGCGTCTGTATTTGGTGTCGCTTGTCCAAGAAAAAGGTACAACTCGGAGCTCCCGTATAGTAGCTGCATCAGGCTGACTATCAAAAGTGTTCTGGCCAGAACCCATGCACTGCATGCATTGAACAGGCCAAGTCGACGATCATCGAACAACCATGCGTCCGTGCAGACTTCTTCCAGATTGTAGAATCGGGGACATGCAATTACATTTGTAAGTGTTGACTGTCTTTATTCTCTCGTTTCAAGTCTTAACTGCTTCCCAAAGCACAGCGAGCCGTTAATCATCTCACTCTCGATGGCTTATCGAGACGGCGAATGGAACTACCTGCAACTTTTAGAATAGACCAGTTTATTTCCATGCTCGAGAAACGGCAAGGGAAATTCAACATACGTGCCCACCAAGCTTGGGGTACATTGTTTGTCATGGATCTCAAAGAATCCTGTGATTATATCAAGGGGTGTCAGGATAAACAAGACGGTGGGCTATACGACCTTCGGGATTTCATTGACAACCACGTTTTGAAACTTAACAATTGGCAAAAATGCGTCAGAGGGTGCAATCCTGGACGAGATGTACTCGTAAGTGACATTCTAATGACGAAAGCGGGTTTAGGAGTGAAGACTAATCCACAAGCTCCGGTTTTCAGTCTCTCCTATCCCAATGGAATAACATGCCAAGTCGAGCAAGTTATGAGTTTATCTTCCAATCAGACGAGACGCCTAATCGTCCGATGGATATTGAGGACCCCAACGACCAGGTAGAGATACTGTTAGCGGCCCAATTGTCTAGGATTTTCTGCCGCAAACTGGAAGTGGATGGCTTCCGCGCTCTCCAGTGCGCTCTCAACAAAAACAAATGGGACGATATGCCATACGAATCGTTTCTCAAGTTTGTCTCCCAGCTGGGCCACATACTTGTAACTCTCCGCTGGAGAGTCTCGTGGTGGGAGCTCCTGGGAGACGGAGGACAGAAGCCGGATATCAACAAGGAACGGTACGAAGATCGGGTGCGGAGCTTATGCAAGGTGTTGTATTTTTATTATACGTCTGTGAAGCTGAAGCTACCTTCGTGGATGGTGCCGGGAGGGCTCAATGGCGTTTGGTCCATGTATGCGGACGCGAAGCGGGTTTGGGACGATTTCCCTTCGATGGCTACCGCTGAAGGATTTGAGACATGGATGGCGAGAGGAAAACAGCTTATTAGAGAGGCAGGAGTACGGAATTATATTCCAAATGTGTGAAACCGCACCGGACAGCTTCCCCTGTCCTTAAAATCCCTCTTGGGGTTGATAATATCATGAGAAATCAAAATAGAATAAGACATCCTGACCATGAATTTTTTGATCTCTATGATGAAGCAGCTTTGACTTTTCACAAAGATTTTGTCTTCAGTAATGCCCTCAAGTGTCCATATACCGTTACGTCCATAAGGTACATTGGTAACGCACGCATTATAGTAACATACCCACGCTTGCCACACAATTTACCAAGTAGCCCCAGGACGCAAATGCAGCTGTGAGAATATTCGATATTTTCCCATCAGCCCTTAGCCTCAGCATCGTATCCCGTCAGTTGAAATTGTCGGAAGTTCCATACTTTTGTCATGGTCTAAAACATTCGGAGAGATCGTTAAACGGAGACCCTTATTGCGGCTCGGATAGTACAAGCCCCGTGGTTTCTGGGCGGTCGTAAGGGGTATGCACTTCATGACCAAGCCCGATTGGAAAGGCGAATGGTGCCGCCGGTCTTTGGCACGTGGAGATCATCGAATATGTAGGGCCCGGCTTATTCATCTCCCAGTTCCCTGCCGCCCGCCGCCCGGGCGGAGTACGAGGTGTTAAACAGCCTTCTCATCTTGTTTTCATTTATTTTTACCCGCTCCCTTTTCGGCTCGCTTATCGCTTTTACTGTCTTTCTTGCCCCCGCGGAGCATCTCCAAGTGGCCGGCTTTCTCGGCGAGTTTCTGTTCCATTTTGGCGGTCAGACCAGCGGAGAGTTTCTAAACAGCCGGTTCACGTCATTTAGCTTGTGTTTCGCTCGGAGCGGCTCTCAAGCTGGGAGGCGGATAGGAATGGAGTATCTGGTACCTTTGTCAGCTTCTTTTGCTTGACTAGAGCTGCTTTCTTCGGAGCGATAGTCCGGGCACCCTTTTTGGGACCAAGGGCGGACGCTCTGATTGAGAGATTAGTCTTGGTTGTGTCATGGAGACGGGCATCTGCGAAGACTGACTTTTTGGCAGTGGACGATGCCGGTTTTGATTTTTTGATCGCTCCTTGTGCCATTTCCGTAGAGCGATGGATTGCTGAATCGCAGAAGAATTCGGCGAACTTGGTAGGATCGAGTGGTGTCACAATTTGCTTGCTTCAATATAATTTTGTCCAGCAGGGTTCCCACGTGATGTTAGTCCTTGTTTGCGCTGTTTGTTCACTGCCTAGTCCTTAATTGGCCAGTTTAGGCGCTACTGTTTGCTTGGTTTGCAGTCTAGCATCGAAGGCGGCTAACTCCCGCTTTCACATGCCAAGTTTGGCATCAGACAGTTCAAAGTTAGTTCCATTTATTGTGTTGCCGCCCCAGAGAACACTGGCTTCATATGAAGATGCTGACCGGCCTGACTCTGCCAATCTTCACAGGCTGGCTCTCCCTCATGCACAACATCTGCCCAAGAGATAATTTAAACTGTGGATCAAAACCCACTGGAATTATGTCTTGGCAGGAACAACATGTCCAAAAGAATGGGAGGCTCATGAAAGCTTGAATTAGTGTCTTGGTAGAGGCTCCATCAGCAGGCTATCAGCAGTTGTTTACTCAGTACTTCTGTACTTACCACTTCCAAAGGCTCTACCGGTGCTCTCGAACTCGTAGGGTGATATCTGGTTCTGGACTTTCCCGACCCAAATCCTTCTTTCAGTTGGACCAGGTCTCCCCAGGTTTGGGAAACAAATGAGGTCATTGACCCCAGGCAAAAGGATTAGATTTTGATTGGGTGGGAGAAAATGACTGGCTTCAAAGGTCAACCACTGATGGTCCATCAACGGGAACTAGGTAAATTTTTGATAGGTTCTATTAACTTTTCAATGTTCATGATGGAATTCATTGGCTCGATGTTTTAAAGCACCAAGCCACTCAATAGGCCAGGGATTATGATACTCAGCTGTATTTATACTAGTCAAAACCCTATTTCCTTAGTTAAACTACTTACGGTTAGGCGGGTCGTTTCTCGGGTGTTCGATGACTAGGAAATGTTTTTGTAGTCTAAACAAAGCAGCAAAACAGCTTTCTACAGCGATAGAGAGTGAAGAAGAGAAAAGAAGATCTCGAAGCTGTCGTGGACTTCGATGCTCGTGGCTGAGTGCATTCGAGGCCATCTCTGCCCCGTTTAACCACTTAGCCTGTGTTGAGATATATCTAGCTGAGGAAAGCATCATCCGCCCTTGTGGTCCGTCGTCTGCTTCGGCCTGTCACAAGGGTAATTTCAGCCCACTTGAAAGATTCTTCCACCCTCCCATTATCGTCCTATTCCTCGGTTCGCCCGAATGCCCTTTTCATGCTCTCAGTCAACCCCAGGGATTCTCCTTGCCAATTGACCAATCGGGCGTCGCTTCTCCCCTCAAAGTCGCCCCCAGACGCGGTATGGAGAACAAGACCACTTCTAATAATATTGCAATCTCATTTCCCAAGCTATGGACAGCCATGTCTTCTCTGATTTCGACTCCCCCTTATCTTCCTCGATAACCTCTCGTGATAAACACCATCGCGGACCCTCCTTCCAGAGGAGCAGCTCCTTTTTCACATCCACACCGCCCGCCTCTCCCCCGCCGGATCCCCCGTTTAGTCGCCAGAATCGACGACTACAGCTCCGCAATGCTGGATTTCGCGGCGGCTTGCTTCCCACGCTCCGGCCGATAAGCCCTCAATTTGCTCCCTGGAGAAGCTTTTCTGGAGAGCCAGATCATAGCGAAAACAAAGAAAACAACATTGTGGAGCCTGGACATCAATGGCAAGGGAGCGACGAGGCACGCTCGGACGCAACACAGAAGAGAAGGGGCAGCGTTCTACAGGAGATTGAAAATTCTACCCAACGACGCAAGACGCTTTCATCGCATCCTTTCGTCTCGACTCTCTTTCCGGACGACCCAGTATCTACTGAATCGCCGTCTCGATCTCTTTTCAATAATCACACCCGGCCAAAATCTCGTCTCTTGGAACCTTTCTCTCCAGAACAAACCATGACGCAAAACGAACTTTTATCTTATTCGCCTAGAGCCCCCTCCGTGGGGTTAGACCGAACAAAACGTCCTACCCCAGCACCGGCTCGGATCGTCAGTCGCGGGACGTCTCGCTATATAGAACACCTCGAGGCCCAATTGGCCGCCTCCCTGAGTCGTACCGGTTCTAACGACTCACCGCTTACAAACAACTATGCGTCCAGGTATAAGGCATTGAATACCGAGCATAAATTATTAAAGCAGGAGCTTGCGGAGTGGGAAGAACGATTTGAAGCTCGAGTAAAGGAAGAAATAGCTGTCATGATCGATCGCGAATCACAGTTGAGGTCAAAAATACGTGCATTGGAGAGGGAGCTGGAGACAAAGGACAATAAAATTCGGGAGCTTGAATGGGAGTCAGACATGAATCACCAACGGCTGCGAAGCCTAGAGGCAGTTAACTCGACCAATCGAACTCTTGAAAAAAGAGTCGACGTGCTCACAGGACTACTTGCACAGTCGCCGACAAGATCAGAACAGGAGGCCAGAACAAATATCGCAGCCGACTCGATTTCTCCGGAGGATGAACCGGTCAGACGGACTCCCAGGCCCAAGTCGATGTTTTCACGCATACCTTTGTCACCAGTACGGCGGCCACTCTTTCAACCGTTGGCCGTGCCCGAACCCGATTCTCATGATATGGATAGCCGTGTAGATGGCCATGGCGAAATTCCAAATCTCGATCTCGGATATATAGACACAGGTGCGCGAGAAAGACCGGTCTCAGAGTTGGGCTCGCTTGATTCTGGTCTCGGGGACTCTTGTTCATTCTCATCAAACTACTTCCATGGGTCTCAGAGGTCGTCGACAATCTCTCATTCGTCGGGCTCTTCCATGTGGGGAACTTCGTTCCCACTGCCTCTCGACCTTCCACGCCGACATAGAAGAATGCGACGGTTTCCGTCGGGATCTTGTACGTTGAAGCCGTTGATCCTCCCTGCGGCTTCCTCTTTGCTGTCGCCATCAAGCCCGAGCTATCTTCCTGGCAATATCGATTATTCCGCGGCTCACTCACGTACTTTTTCAACCAACGAATGGCACAGCCCTCCAGATTTTGCCCAGGTCCACGAAGATACGCTCAATGCTCTCGAAGGAAACACTAATCAGTACCAGTCTTTTGAGGACGCCATATCTGGTCACGAACTGTCAGACATCTCAGACCCGCCATGTGAGAATGACGCTTTTGGCGATGGACCGGAGACCTCTTGTTTCCCTAACGGGCACCTACATCCGCCCGGACTCTTTGAGACCCCAACTCACTGTCGATATTCAGATTTTGAGCCATCCAAAAAGCTGGCTTCCCATGTGGAAGTAAGCGACTCAACTTCTCCCGCAGCTATGACTGTCGTCGTACATGGTGGATCATATCGCAAAAAGAGACGCTTCCAGGATCGAGAAGAGTCTCCTAGCCCTGAGGTCGCTCCACTCATTTCAAGGCAGCTTAATGTTACCCAACCGAACGCTGATTTTGCTATCAGCAGCACGCTAGGCCATCCTCATTGGTTTCGCAGCATAATTTCTGGCTCAATTATAGTAGCAAAACGTATCCTTTTCAATTCGTGGCACTCCAACTGGAAGAGGATGGGCCGGTTTCCATGGTGGGTTTTTGGCTTAATTTTGGGCGCGCAAAGGAGGAGTGAATGGTTCAAGCGTTCTGCGCTGTGTCAAGCGCAATGGTCGCCTATGAATCAGTGCCAGGCAGAAAGTAATGCCCTATATGCTGATACAAGCCTGCACGCCACGGTTCGCAGTCCCGCGAGGACACGACTCTCCGTACAGGAATTAGCAAAGATACCTAAATGTGACTCCCCAATTGCTGCAAACTGGCAAGAATCCGTTGATCCATCGACGTTCCAGTATATGCCTTCGCTTAACTTATGGGCCAAATTCTCGCTTGCGATTGCGCTAGCTATTGGGCTGGCTATTAGAGACGGGCCAGGTTCATTAATGTGCCCGTGTGCCTCGGACAGAACGTCTGACTGCAGTGAATTTTCGTTGACAACTCGACAGGATGCCGATAGCGGGCAGCATGCTGCAGAGGACTCTTCCTGCAGCCCTTTCTATAGCCGCAGGAGTTGTGAGACCGCCAACCGCAAAGGCCTTCATGGTTAATAGAAGGGCATTACATCCGTTTGAAAAGATCAATCGCCTTTCATATTAATACTCAATTTCTGCTGGGATCGACTCTCTCATTTCGTCTCATGGACGACAGATCATCTCTTACTTTAGAATATTGTGTGACCCCCTCATGGGACACCTTCCAGCTCTTACTTTCGCCTTTACGGCTACACGATAATGATGATGACTTTGACGAAAAATGTCTATGCTCTGGATTCGATCATAATAGTTAGGTTGACCCCTATTGCGCGTTGTTTCACTTCTCACTTCTTTTCGTCATCGCCGAATGATCCTCGGCACTGTACATAAACAAATAGTCTCATAGGTTCCCCAAAGAATGCGACCCAGATCATAGATACTTGAGAAGTAGGATCAACCATGATTGACCTTCACAGTATGCCAGAGGATAAGCCCATACTGTAAGGGATTTGACGGCGAGCGTGTTGCAGGTCGAGTACATATTTCCTTCCAGACCAGTTTCTTCGAAGTCATCGAGGCATGTCCGTAGAATCACACAGCCATAATGCTCTGGGTTTTGCTGTATGATATGACGTTCAATCTCCTTCTCATGCCGACTATCGTCGCCATTACTTGAGTATTTCCAGGGCAACTGTTTGATCATTGGAATTTTGATTGTTATGAATGCCATGATGACTTTCTTGCTGATCAGTGTGGCTATGGATGTGAGTAGCGATCTTGAAAATATCACCAAAGAGCCACACGGTTTGACTGTGATCCTCGGTCGATCCTGACAAGTAGTTTGGAAAAATTTTTAACAAGTACTTCCGCGAGCTTTGCAGGGTAGAAATCTGCTTTGAGCATAGTACGCCGCCCAGTCAAGGGCCGCCGGCGAAGAGGCGACGAGTTTGGGCCATCCGAAGCGTTGTTGGGAGCCGCTTTGAAGAGGATTGAGTACCTGCGAGATTAACTACGAGGTTGAAGGAGTTTTGACAAACTGTGGCTGGTGACCTGGTTAGATTCTTCAGGGGCAAGAAAGATGGAGTTCTTGTGTAACCAAGCCCGGTCGATCCTTTGATGCAGATTGCAGCCTCTTGCGGGAGTGATCCACAAATGCAAAATGCAGATTGACGCGGGGATCTGCAGGCACGTTTTTTTTGGTTATGTCTATCTGCAGAGTATCCCAAGTATACAATGGGTTTCCCGAGATCGACAAGCGCGAGATGTGAAGGTCTTGGAAAGTTTCAAAACGCGGGATCTGGGAAAACAGAGCCAATGGTCATCTCGTCATCGTTTTGAAGATGGCCGAGGTGGACAGATTAGGTCTCAATACCGGGGATTTGTTTTCAAAAGGGGAGACGGGATGGCGGAAAGCTAAGTCAATCATTGGAATTTCCGTTTCTCCAGCAATGCTGTTCATGATGAAAGTAAATACAATACATGAAGTAAAAGCACAACATGCAAGACAAAGGGAGGCCTATATGTACTTTCATACGATTCCATGAAGGTGTGCATGCCAATAAAAGAATTAACCGTCGCTTTCCATTTTTTCATGCTAAAAAGAAAAGGATTCCATCCTGCAAGTCCCTCCTCAAATTATCCTGCCACGTCAATGGCAGAAGCCTGTATTAAATGAAGCAGAAAACATGTCTCATGAAGATGTAGCTCTCAAGAGAGGAATACTACAAAGGAGAAGAAGAATGGACTTAGAAAGCCAAGACGGCAGCCATGGCGAGGACGGCGCCTCCGAAGCTGATGGCATTGCGGCCAGCAGCACCCTCAAATGGTGGTGGAGAGGATGGGGAGGGGGTAGGAGTAGCGCGGTAGCTGGTGGGAGCAGTTGGCATGGCAGAGGAGATGGTGCCTGGGGCAGTGCCGGTTGGGTAGGGAGCAGTGGTCTCCTCGCAGATGGTGGTGGTGAGAGTGACGATGCCAGTGGGGGTGGAAGGAGGCTCGATGACGGTGCGAGTGACGGAGAGAGTTGGCTGCTCTGGGTACTTGTCGGTTGGGACGCCGGGATACTGGTCGTTCTTGACACCGAATTGGGCGGACCATTGGTATGCGCCAGTGGTCTCGTCGACGATCAGAAGACCGTAATGGGTCACGTCGTTCTCCAGGGTGGTTGGTGGAGTCCACTTGAAGGAGCCGGTGTTGGGAGTGGAATGGGTGATGACAGCGATGGGCTTGACGTTCTCGCTGGGTCCACGGAGCAGCTGGATGGAAACTGGTCCGGGAGTGTCGGGAGCCCAGGTGATGGTGAATTCCTTGCCAGCAACGACCTGCTCATTCAACTCGGGGTGGCCAATGGCGTTGCCCTTTGGAGGTTTGCTGTAGTCTGGGGTTCTGGCCGCAGAGGCAACGGCCGCGAGGGCAGAGACGATGAGAGCAGAGAACTTCATTGTGAATGGACGGCGATTCCGAGTCTTCGCGTGTGAAGGTATTAAGGGTATATGGTGGAGGTGGGTGAGGAGAACGAGTGAAGGATATAGATCCTCGAGATAGGGTCAAAAGAGTGACTGGAGTTGGAGGGTGAACGAACGAAAGACGAACGTAGATGCGCTGAAGGAGAGAATAAAAGAGAGAGAGAAAGGAAGAGGAAGAAGAAGAGCGAGGAGCAGGGAAGAAAAAGGACGGCTGAAATTAGGCTGACGAGGGAGCGGCCATGAGCCTCACGTCCTCCTTTTTCGGCGACGAGTTGACACTTTGCCGTTTTGGGAAGGGGATTCAGGAACAGCCCTGTCCGCGCTAGCCGGAAGGGGACAAGCGGAGTAGTGCCAAGGGTCTATGCGAGATGAGATGGAAGTTACGCAGCCAATCAGCGGCGTTCCCACGTGTTTGCCAGTGGGGCCAATACGGTATTTGCGAAAGATGGAGGAGGGGGGATGGGGAAGGAACTGTCCTGCCCACCCGCAATACAGGCTGGTTACCGTACCCCATGAAATACGATACATACGGTGACAGTCTTATCTATCGGCAGCACCCACTCTCTCACACTCGCACACTCCACGCGCTGTCTCGCGATGTCTCGCTCTCTTGCTTCTCCCACTGCGCTCGACGGGCACCCGGCCTGACACGAACCACGACAACGAACAACAAAGGGCGGCAGATGACTTATCCCTCTTGCGACTGGACGCGCAGTTCTCGTGAGACAGCGACTCTCCTCCCATGTTCCTTGCCGTTGGAAATCTGCCTTCTGTCCCATCCATGCCTGGGTTGCGCGCAGAGTTACATACGGAGTACGCCTAACGACTTCGCAATGTAACTTTGCATTTATTTAGACTAAAATAAGGCTTGTGCGCTAGTAATCATGACTAAACGGCTCCTTGGCAGCCAATCAGCGCGTTGCGTTTTGTCCACACCCACCTCTCGCTCACCCCTCCACCAACATCTTGTCGTCAACCATCAACATGTAACTTCGCAGGGCTCTCCTCTCCTCTATTTCCGGGCGACGTCGGACTTATTTCGAAGAATAAAGAGCGCTACGCAGCACTTCCGTCCAGATTGACTCACAGCTGCCAGCCCGATCCCTGAGCCGATCTCTACCATTCGGAATTTTGACTGATGGGGTGGCGGGAGGGGCCCAGTTTCCCCTGGTCCAGCAAGCTCCGTCAGAGTTCTGTTTTCTCTTGCGCCTGTCGCCACCGACCTATGAGCCGTTAGACACTCACAAACCCACCCTGCCCGCCAATACACGGCAGCAGATGGTGCGGCTGTAGACGCTCAAAGCAGTACATGGTTATTACAGACCCTATAAGACTAGGGATATCCACGATTGATAACACTGTTGGTCATGCAACCAACCGGATCATGCAGTCTCGACCTCGTTCACGGTTCACCCCTTTTTTCGTCTCTCCGACTGCCCGTTGTCCTGGGCCAAGGAGAAAACCCATCCTCACCAAAACAATCATTGTCTCTCTACCATTTCGCCAAAAAAGCTCCTATCAAATTCTTTTGATCACAGCTGACAGCTGTGCAGCTTCGCGTGGCGGACGCCATCGAAGGATAAAAGTTGCAGCCAGAAACTCCAACACGTTTTTGTGTCGTGCGTTCCGGTCGTCCAATTCGCGTAAGCTCTGGCGGATCCCGGCCGGAGCTGAACTGTGGATTTCGTGATCACTCGCCTGTGGATGTTTTGCTTTTTCCTATCTCCGGGATTCATGCTTAACTTCAATAGGTCAATAGCGCCAGACTGTGGAGTGACGGTGTGAATTCCGTTCTTTTTCCCTCTTAGCACGTCAGAGCCTGCGCAAGAAGCTTTTCAAATTGAGACTCCGGAGTCTTTTGGTGTGTGTGGAAACAAGATATCAAGCTCACTCCTTGCTTCAGCGGCACCTCCTGCAGAGAAGGCGGAAAAGGTGTTCCGACTCGCGGAACCTATTGGGTTTCCCGACGACGGGCCTCAACCCCTGGGACATCCAAGCAAGCTGATATCAATTTGATTGCAATAACTCTCACAGGAACATTTGCACCCTATCGCCAGGAGTTTGGATTTTTAAGGATTCCGAATATTCCTTTTCAACAGGCCTGGCTGCTCATCTCATCAATATTCTATCTCCCTGCCCCTTCCTTTCACTGTCCCTGGCACATACATTTCTCGTTTCAGCACGAAACACAGAACATCTACTAACTATCTTCGGCAAAGCAGCAAGACAAGGCTGTTTCACAGCAATATTTCAAACGACGGAGATTTTGCAATTGGGTATACTGTTCTTCATGTCCTTTGTTTGGAGGAATTTAACTCCAATTGGGTGAATCAAGCAGCGCAATGTAGCTGGGAAATCCAAAACGACCGGACAAAATCAGCCTCAAACGCCATTCTTCTAGCCGCAATATGTACACGTCCAAGTACAGTTTTAGACATCCATCCATGTCACAGACTTTGTGGTCAAGAACTCGTTTAGCCCACTCATACCACCAAAGCGACCAAAGCCACTCTTCTTAACACCTCCGTGTGGAAGAGCAGGCTCATCGTGAATGGTAAGAGAGTTGATATGGACCGCTCTACAAAGACAGACAAACGTGAGTGGCAATCCTCAACGAAGGGAAAAGAAACCACTTACCCCGATTCGATCTGTTTAGCAACCCGCAACCCTCTGCCCAAGTTGGTTGTGAATACAGCCGAAGTAAGTCCGTATTCCGTGTCGTTCGCCATCTCAATTGCTTCCTCCTCGGTGTCCACGACAAAAAGCGACACCGTAGGACCAAAAGATTCAGTTGAATGGATGTCCATGTCACGCGTGACATTTTCGACGATCAGGGGTTTCATCCTCGTGTCCGACGATTCCTGGCGGTGCGGATCTCCATAAACAATACTTGCTCCCTGGGAAAGTGCATCTGAAACGAGCTTCTTATTCTTCGCCACAGGCGCGGCGCTGATGAGGACTGGGGATGGAATTTCTTCATGATACATATTCTTCGCTGTCTCTACTAACACGGAACGGAACTTTTCTGCGACGGCTCGCTGGACAATGATACGTTCCGTCGACATGCAGACTTGGCCAGACTATGATGAGAAAGTTAGTGATTGAAAATCAAGTCTAAAGGGCAGCGTTCTAAGCGCCCAACCTACATTCAGGAAGGCCCCAAGGATGCACTGTGTGGCGGCTTTCTCAAGGTCTGCGTCGTCGAGGACGATGGAGCTTGCCTTTCCACCGAGCTCCAACAGAACCGGTTTGATATACTTTCCAGCAATCGAGGCAACAATACTACCGACAGCGGTGCTTCCTGTGAAATTCACTTTGCGAACAGCCGGATGGGCAATCAAAGCCGTTGTGACCTCGGCTGCATCAGCAGGGCGATGGTAGACTACATTGAGACATCCGTCGGGTAAACCAGCCTCGCGTAGCACGTCTGCAATGCCCCAGAATGTCTTTGGAGAAAGTTCAGAGGCTTTCAGGATGACTGTGTTACCAGCCATCAATGGGAGAAGGATAGCACGCAAGCCCAGAGGGAAGGGAGCATTCCTGTACCATTCATTAGTATGACGGCAATAGAACTTGTTTCTCTCCCCGGGGAGAATTCTCACCAGGGAGCGATGCTCAAAATGACCCCGAAAGGCACTCTGTAGACAATTGCACTCTGTCCTTCCTCGAGCAGCTGCGGCACAACGCCCTTGATGTTTGCGGCTCTTCCGGCTACGTCCCGAAACATCTGATAACTAATGCTAAAGGTAATTTCGGGAAAGGGGCCAGAGGCACCAGTCTCTTCAGCACAGTAGCCGATCAATTCATCCTTGCGTCGTAGAAATATCTCGGCAGCCTTGAGCATTATATCCTGGCGGACACACGGTTTCGTCTTTGACCAGCTCTTGAAGGCTATGTGGGCGGAGTCTACTGCGCGATTGGCATCGTCTACGGACGCGCTGCTACATTGGTAGATAGTCTTTCCTGTTCCGGGACTGTTCACTGCGAATGTGGCTGATGTGACAACGTCCTTGTTGTCCACGATGAGCGGAACGGTGTAGCTAGCCATGGCCGTTTGAGGAGAGCGATTTTCTATATCAAGATGTCGTATTTCAAGCCCGAGCCCGGGTTACCTCTCGGATTAGGAAAGAAAAAAAAGTAAAAGAGAATAACCAATTCGCAGCAATCGAGGCTGTCCTATAGCTGGAAGTGAAGACTGAGACGGGAAGATGCAATGAAAAAAGACGTCTCGAAAACCGGGGTTGCATTTTTAGCGCTTTTGCGGGCCTAACAAGTGACACCCGCTTAAAAGCCCATCAATCTTCTTTTTTCCGGCTCTCTGAAAGAAGCTCCAGGGCACTTGGGGCGCGGTGGACACAAATCCGTGGTCGACGTGGGGTTTGCCATCCACGATGTCGCCGGCTTTTCTCTCCTGGTGCTATCAAATGAGTGAGCCGTGATCATAGGTCGGGATAAAGTATAACTTCTCGGAAGTCTATTTCGGGTAAGGTATTTTCTTCTCCAGCAACAAAGTTCTCTTTTCACAGGAATCTCGTCTCGCTGGCGCGCTTCCATGAGTTCGAGGAGCTTTATCGCACAGGTTTTTGAGCCCAGGAGTTCTCATCGCATATGTGTGCAAGCTGCATCACATCCAGTGGACGAGTTCGCGTCATAATTATTCTGAATTCTGACAACCGAGGAATTCCCGAAGCGACGTGACTTGACTAGCGTCGGATTAAAGGTCAAATGAAGGATGCATCCGCAGAGCAGGATAGCCAAGCGACTGTCCATCACGCCCATCCGCTGCCACGCGCTTCGATTCGAGCACACAGCCAGCTGGGGCATCTTGCACCCCGGGCTAGAAATGCCATGGCGCGAGAGAGCTCATAGAAACCTATCTACCGATGAAAATTCTTGCCCGTTGAGTTGTTTTAAGGCGATATCGACCGTGTGTAGCTTTGCGATATGAGATAAATCGCCCAAGACCGACCGACGATACAGCTTCAGTATGAAGCGGCACGACTAAACAGTGCCATCGGCCCGCTGCGATCTCAACCGATATGGAATTTCCACGGACGAGTATGCCGATGACATGTCAGGCGTCCTTCAACAATTTTCCGATAGCCAACAGATCGTACCTGGAGTTAACCATATGTGAAAATCAGAGAAGTTGAAATCCGGTCGGGGTTTTCTTCTGCCCTCATTTTCCCCTGTGAGGGGAAACGAACAGTCCATCTGGTGGCATGCAGCTGTATTGGATATTTTACTACTTAAGCTCCTTGCATCGAAAGCCACACCAAGCCACAGTGCTTTTCCGGAAACATGTTGCGTCAACCCCTAGTGGCTTCCCAGAATGCGAGGATTTTGTTAC
The DNA here is from genome assembly GCA_001430955.1 of Chrysosporium queenslandicum. Lineage (NCBI taxonomy): Eukaryota > Fungi > Ascomycota > Eurotiomycetes > Onygenales > Onygenaceae > Chrysosporium > Chrysosporium queenslandicum. The sequence goes on along the minus strand of LJPI01000951.1, from coordinate 155,303 downwards.
CCAGAACAGAAGATCATGAATGATCAAGCTGAATTTCCAGAAATACTCGCTAGTCATGGCAGTGAGTTTCAATAATTACGCCGCGACAGCGATCTCTGCACAACTGTGGCTCTCCGGATACAATGGGACCCGATATTGTCCATTGAAATATCAGATGAGGATACGGAGAATTGCGATGCGAAACCTTCTCCATTGCTCAGATTGATCTTCATGGATGAGCAAATACACGACATCATATGTATCTGAAGTGTTGCTTGTTTGCTCCCAGAGAGAGCGCCCGACCAGGGACTACCAAGACGTAGCTACGTTTTAGGAGTCTCTGAAACCTTTGAATATAGCTTCAGGGATTTGTTCTTGTTATGCATTACTCTAGATGAGAGCCACACAGTTAACTAGTCAATAGCCGAGAGCTTGACAAAGTGCTATCTAAGCGAGCTTCTTCGACACAGAACGCCAGTGACTCGACGCCGCCGCATGTCGCCAATCCATCCTCTGACTGATTAAAACCTAGAAATGCAAAGGATGTGGAACATTTTTTTCTTTTCAAAGATTCTAGAAAACCCCCAACTTTGCAAATTCGTTAACCACTTCCTGGTCTACATTAACCAGCCATTCTTCCCGGAATCGGTCAATACCACCGCAAACTCCGACGAGAATCCGAAGATGCTCAGTAACATACTCACGTATATTAATCTGATGAATGGGATCGGCGAGTGTCCATGCACGGCGACGGGTGGTCTCAGGAGGTTCATTATCTTGATACTTTCCTTCCGGGTTGTACGCACCACTTTGAGACAAGTTAACCAGGTAATCTCCCTTATGGCTGCCTGTATTATCCGAATCATCGGCAAGTTCGGTTATAACACTCGTCCAGATGCTGAGGTAAGATTGAAGGCTGTTGAGAAGATAAGCCGGGGGCGGAGAAGAAGGGCCGTTTAGGGAGAGGAGGTGCGTCAAGGCCAAAGTATGAAGTTTCTTCGTTGCTATATCGCCGATGCTATCGAAGTGGAGAAACCACTCTTCTAGTATCCATTTCATTGTTTGTTCTTCGGGAACATTGTGTGTTGCAGCTCTGATGGCCGTTAGGAAGACCCCAGGATTTGCCAATGCGAGTCTTGCAAGTACTGAAAAGTGGTCGGTCTCCGCCACACCATCGATGGGCGAGTACTTTCTCTTGGGACCGGTGGAAAAGCTTGACTCATGTGCCTCATGCAAGCCCGAAAGAAGAGTCCGTAGAAACGAACTGCTCACGAACGACTCCGCAATCAAAGTATAGGTTTGTTCGCTTATGTCGGGAGACGTCTCTCCAACCCGTATCAATGCTGACGCAAGATACGGGACTAAACCGATGCGTGGACGAACATTTGGTCCAAGAAATGACTCTAGCACTGTAAGTAGACGAAAGCGGACCTGCCCATCAAGGAATTCCCGCGGAGCTAGTGATATATAAGACTCGGTGATCTCAAGAGCCTGCCGAACGCTCTCGGTTCCAATTTCGAAGACGGTGAAGACAGATGGGAAGAGAGCGAGAAGCTGCGCGCTAGCCGGAGCCGGGGTTTGTGCGAGCACAGCGTACCACAGGTCAAGAGATTCCTCCAATAGGTATACAAGCGAGTCCTAGTCCACAATTAGTAAGGGACAGAGTGTATCGAATTGAGCATGACTACGCACCGATCCTGGTTCAATTGATTTTTGGATAAGCGGCAGAACCAACGGGTGGTACCTGACAGATTCCTGTTTCATAGAATGGATTATGGAAGACAAAAGAGTCAATATCGCCTGCTTCATCAAGTGTTCCTCCCCGGACTGGTCCCAAAGAGATGGTAGCAAGGTGACGATCTGATCCGCATATGGGGATACCTGGATAATGCAGTTAGCTATCGTCAAGTTAAAACTTTCACCGGAGAGCTTACATGGTCTTCCAGTTTCACCACTGCAACTCGAACAGTTTGAAGCAGCGCCATTTTCGTCTCTTGCAACGAAACCTCTTGAATAAGATTCATCAAGGATTGCAGAATGGGGGACGCAAAGAGTAAGAAACCTTCAGCTGTGAATTCATACGGATCTAGGACTGCTTTCAGCTGCCGACCAGCTGTGACCCTTACAACCTGGTCATTGGTCGGGTCGTCTTTATTGAGAAGATGTTGGAAAACCCGGTAAATAGCATTTCTATCCAGTTCACTGGGTTTGATGGGGAGCCATTGGCCGAGCAAAATAGCAATCCTCCGCCGGAGAATGTTGTACCCAGGTTGTTGGATTTGGACTTCTGGGATGAGTGTAGATATCAGGAACGCATTGAAATCCAAGGTCTTCTCCAAACAAGCAGCCGCCAGTCCAATTGCAGAATAAAGAGAATCTTTGAGCAGGATATCCTGGTTGTGTGGAGCTGTATGTGTGTTAGAGGGTGGTACACTTGAGGTATTGGGAGACATACTCGCATAAGAATAAAACACATTTAGAAGCTTCGGGACCAACTCGTCCTTGAAATGGATTATGAGATCCAGGAACAGTTTTTCTGCACAGGAGCGAATAGAAAACTCCCATGCATCCGTGATCTCTTCCTCGCGCTTCTCCCACTCCTCAGGTTCTTCTTCCCATTCTCGCAAGTCACTTGCTCTAAATACGAAGAAGCGCGTAACCAGGAGCTCCATGATCTGAACAGCAAAATCTCCAACGAGAAGCTGGCTTTTTATTAACTGGACTGCCGAGTTTCTCTCCTCCTTATCTTCAGGGTGCTGGTATTTGAAGGTCTGAACCGGATGGAAGGCAAGCTTTGCACATGCTCTCAGTAAAAGGAGCCCTTTAAGCGCAAGCTTCTCTAATAGTGTCTTCTCTTCGCTATCGACGTCCCCGTCCGTGCCAATTCTTAGCGTAGAAAGATCACTCGAGCCATATGACTTCCCCAAGTCTGTAACCAAGCTCCAATAGAACTTAACCATGTCAATAGACTGAGGAAGCAACGCGAATCCAGCAGGATGCTCTTTAGCCATAGCTAAGTGAAGCTTCGACAATTGGAGGGCATGTTTCCCAATCAATGCTACCAGGCGGGGATCGATATTCCGTGGTTCTTGCTTCGAGACATTTACAAAGTTTGCAAAGTGCGTAAGAGTGAGAGACCAAAATTGTTGGACATCGTTGATCCTATTGGGATTCTCGTAGCCAGAGATGATTAACCGGCGAATAGTTTTCAATGCCATCAAGCTTTCTTCGGCAGCTTCTAATGCACCGGTCGCATCCGCTCCACCACCATCCAAAAGGCGAAGCACGCTTTGCACTCTTTGGACGTAAATATTGCCGAGGATATGGAATACTTCTGGAGTCATAAGCTGAAACCCCTTCCTAATTCGTATAACTCTGCCAGTCGACAATTCTTTAACGACTTGTAGAAGCATGAGGAGTGAACGCGAGAGTTGTAGAGGGTTCGAGCCGGGCTCAAGGGAGGAACGGAGCAGTTGGGTTATTTTCGTAATTGCATCGGGCCTAGAAGGACAACCTATCAATAAATTGGCCATCTCAATTGCCTAAAAAGAACTCTGGATAGCTTGCCATTCTGTAGGAAATTCATATCGCAAAATCTTTGCAATCATGAGAGCATTATGAAGAGCAAGTTGAGGTGCTGCCTCTACGACACCGGCTTCTAGAGCCCTGTGTTTAATCCGCTGTTTCACGTCGGGTTTGAGGGTGCTGTAAATGAAGCGCGTCAACGTTCAGGTTCCGGCCGGGTCTCTTAGCAATGCGTAGAGCATACTTGGGTGAAGTTTTCCGCCAGTATTTGTCCACGCCGTTCTTGAGCTGGAGCACCGCGAGGTAACGAGCTTGATCAGGAACCGAATAGTCAGTAAATACATCCTGTGAAACAATGAATTAGCTTCGAAACGGACTGAGTACCAAGGTGCTAACCCATACCTGCAAGAGAATGTAATAGTTATCCTCCTTCTCCCAGTTTTGAAGCTGCTGTGCGCCGGCCTGGACCTGGACCTGGGTGTTTGATGATGCGGCGAATAGAGCGTTTAAGATGGTCTGGCGTGACAAGGGATTTGCTTCCCCAGGGACTTCAAGCACAGGAGGCATAGTAGGCCACTTGGAAGCTAGAGAGCTGCAGGATCCGAAAGGTGAATGTGAGATCAAGAGACCATCTTCCAGGCCTGAGATTTAATAAATATTTAGGGAGAGAAGTCAACCCCACCAATGACCTCAAAAGCGGCCTGGACAGCAGAAGCCAATGACGCTAAATCAGCAACAGTGAAGCACACTAGGCGCACGGGCCAGCTGCATGATTGCTGAGTGAACTTTGCAGCACAACGAAGACAATTGGAAAAGAAAGATGCTGGCCGAGGACCCTGCTTCAGAGGAGACAAGCTAAGATTTCGTTTCAATAGTTACATGAAGCTATATCTGACACTTCTTCCCAAGATTTACCATGTCGGCACATAGTACGGAGTGGTTACAGATGCCATCTCTGTAAGACGGAACGCTCGACTACGGAGTACTAGTATTATCTTTCTCAAATAAAGCAGGCCCGTGAACCGCTAGTTATTGACTAGTATGCCCCTTGCACCTTGTTGCCACTGGTCAAAAAGCCCGGTCAGACACCAGCCGGGAACCAGGTCCCGGGGACGTTCACCTATCCTCTGAAATAATGCTCTACCATAAAGCTCGAGTTAGTGCAGTTATGAGTGAGAAAAATCCAACATTGTCGGTATCGTATGCTATTCTGAGCTTAGGATACGACTAAGGTGTGGTAATCTCCATATGTCATGCTAGATTCCATGGTGCGCAGTTCTCGCAAGCAATCTGGACTCCCACAGAACCCCTGACAGCTTCCCCGTTCCCATTTTAAGTAGAGCAGCTGAGAATATTGTCCCTTATAGAAAACAAAGTCCTGATACAACCTGGTCACGTGTAACCAGAAATTCGCGGCAAGGAAACCCGAAGCATGCGGATTTCTACATTTTCATTTGTCGCCGTATCTATGTTTTCAAAAAGAAACAGTTTCCGAAGTCGCCATCATTTCATCCTTGAACTGTCGGCATCCAGAGTTTACCTAAAAGCAGCGCTTCTCGGCAGTTCAAGTAAAGTTCGGCTCGGCCCGTGAATCAGGGTACATAGCAGTGGGAGCCAGGATGGAAGGATATCGATGCCAGAATATATTCGCAGGAGGAAAACGCCAGAGATGTCGGAGGGAACCTTTGAGAACCGCATCTAAATGAATGATTCCATTAATCTTATCAGCGCTGCACTTTCTGTGAAGCATGTCACTTAGGATCCCTATGTTATGAGACGCTTGATTAAAATGTCGCCATTTTCTGAAATTCCTTATTCGTCGAGAGACTAGTTGATACCGGGGAAGTAAACGCGATTGGCAATCGGGGTTTTCCCTGCAAATTGCTTCATCATACGTGTAGGGAAGCGCCCGCAGTATTTATCAGATTCACCATTAATAGCCGAAGCAGAAAGTGATATGCCTTCACAGCGTCCGGATTGTATGTCCAGCTTCTTTTGAAATGGGTGGTCGCTGCGTCCAGTATCCGCGTCGTGTGAAGATAAAGCATGGAATCCCAGCTCCATAGTGATGCATGAGAGGTCCGTCGACGTGACTCGGTGAGCAATCAGGTAGCTTAGACCAAGCAAAAGAAACAGCACGCGAGATTCAGTGCCACCGTACCCCATCACGTGATTGGCTCATCAACCGAGGTTAGTTTCGACTTGCACCCCAAGTTAGAGCTGGCACATCTGCATTTACGACAAGGAGCCAGACCCTTATAAGAATTCAAGATACTCTGGACTGAGGATTATGCTTGCGTTTAATTGAAGCAGTACAAAAATGGTGCCACGATGACTTCAGCCAATTTCGCCGCCGCACAGGCCCGTGTCCTGGAACGCCGACAACAGCGTGAAGCAGAAGCCCGGAACAACACCATCGAAACAAGCTCCCGGCTTCCTCCAGCAATCAGAAATCTACCTCACCCGCTGAATAGAGTGACTGGTGGTGGGTTGGCGCTATGGGATACTGTTAAAGGCAGAGAGGGAACGCGGCCGGCCTTTCGGGTCGGACAGGTTGATGCCGAGCTGTTGGATGAAGAGCTCCTGGGGCTCTTAAAGGGCCAGGTTGGAGAAGGATTGAAATATTTCGGAGTTAGAAAGATTCTCTATCCTCGTGATTATATGATTGTTTTGCATGGCTGACAGATTCTATGTTATGAAAGCGCCATATGCGGGAAGATTGGACTCACGAAATTGACCTTGCCCTTCGTGCCATTCTGTTTAAGCTGTCGATATGGGATCATAACGCCTCTTACGGCGCCGCGCTTCAGAACCTGAAATACACCGATAGTCGAAGTAAAGGTCCCGTATATCGAGCGCCGACAAGATGGCAGAAAGTTTTATACGGACTCCTGACTGTAGGAGGCCGTTATGCATGGGACAAATGGGAAGCTTGGATGATAGATCAAGAAGGAGGATATGATGAAGTATTCATATTCTTGATTCATCGGGGGTCTTACTTTGGCTAACAGCATCTAGCCCTCTCCAAGCGTCAAGTCGCTTGCGAAACTTACAAACTTCGCTTCGACAGTTCACTCAATGGCAGCATTCGTGTCATTTCTCGTATTCCTCGTTAATGGGCGCTACCGAACGTTGGTTGATCGTATCCTGCGAATGAGACTGACTCCACCGTCGACGCAGGTTAGCCGTGAGGTATCGTTTGAATACCTCAACCGACAACTCGTTTGGCATGCCTTTACTGAATTTTTGCTATTCCTCTTACCTCTCGTTGGTATTGGCCGCTGGCGGCGCTGGCTTTCGAGGGCTTGGAAAAAGACCGTGTCCTCCCTTCGGGTAAAAGATGAAGGGGAGGAGGACGCTAGAAACCAGGGACCACTAGGCTTTTTGCCGGAGAGAACGTGCGCAATCTGTTATCAAGAGCAGAACCCGACAGCCTCCTCGGAATCTGACATTATGGCCGTGAGTGGTGCGTCTGGCGGTATCATCGGATCAGCCCAAACGGATATTACAAACCCTTACGAAGCCATGCCCTGCGGATGCATATATTGCTTTGTTTGTATTGTGCAGAAGCTGGAAGCGGAGGAAGGCGAGGGCTGGATGTGTCTCCGGTGCGGAGAGATTGTCAAGCAATGCAAGCCGTGGAATGGTGATGTTCTTGAAGACGCCAGGCCGCATTCAAGTAGCGGGAAGAGCGTGGGGTTTGTGACGACCGAAGAGGCAGACCCTGGTGCTCAGCACACGGATGACTCTACGGGTGAGAGTAGCATGTGGGCGACAGTTGAAAGGGATGAGACAGATGATACTAGCATTGATTTAGAGGCTGATCATGAGAAGTGAATTCTCTTGAAGGCGTTTATATATTGTAATATAGGAACATCTACGCAAAGTCGCATGATAGGTACAGAACGGACTCCTTCTGGAGGGGTGGGCCTCTTAAATAGGGCGAATTCCATGACCTTAGTTCTGTATTTGATTGTTTTCTCCTCCCTTCATTACGACTAGCCGAAGTCATTTGCAGGGAATTGAGCAATTCACGATGTTATAATTCCCTTTTCCTACGTCTCTCGACTTTTATTAGATGCAAACTTGATTGAATTAAAGACTTCTGATTGATAGGCAGCAATTGCTATAAGTATTGTACAAACAAAATAACCAAATCGGTGTCATCAATCCACCTGGGCACATTGAGGAATCATTATGAAAGAGTAGCAACCACAGCACAAACAGTTGCAGCAAGAGGGAACAATCCTCTGACAAGGTTCATGCTGGACCAGATCTTCAACCAGCTCTGGACCTCGCCGTCTTCCCTTGAAGCCTTCAGCTGGCTCTGGACGTCTTTCTCCTTTTGCGCAATCAGGCCTTCGGCCTCGGCGGAGTTCGCCTTGGCGATCAATTTACTGTTTGTGGGCTTCATGATCAGGAAAGTAAACGGGATGGGCGCAATGGTGAGCAGGGCGGCAAGCAGGTAGTAGTTTGCAGCGATGACGTTGCCTTGGCGAGTGAGCGTGCCTTGACGGAAGTGGTACGACAGATAGGAGTATGCTGAGGCAGTAACGAGCGAGGCGAGTGGAACGAAGGATTTACCCTTGCCGTACGCGTAGTGCCATTGCGAGGTGAGGTGGGAGACGGGAGTGGCTGGCTGGAACGACGACTCGAAGGTGCGTTTGCTGGAGGCTGAGGGGAGCATAAGGGTTGGAACAAGGAGAGTAGAAATATTGAGAATACCGCCTTGCATTTGTTAGCTCAATTGAAGTTCTTCCCATTTATTTGTCTATTGGCAGCACTTACCGGCTAGGACTCCAGACGCCGTGATTCCCAGAACCTGGGAGGTTCTGATCAATGTTGAATGGTCTGCCATGCTGAGTGTATGTCGCTGTGTAGAATAGTATCGATCAACCGTATTCCAATTGGCTCCTTAAGACTGCTTTTCACAAGAACATTGATATTCACGGTGGAATGAGAGCATGTCGCTTTTTAAACCGAGCGGCGGGACAGACTGGCAAGGAATTCTTCTGCCTTTCGCCAGGTTTCACTACGTCATCCCTCGACGTCATTGAGTCTCGGCGGGCTGGGACTTCCAAGTAGCACGAAACACTGCTGAGGGGAACAGCAGAGATTTTGCGGGCCCAAAAGAAATCCAGAACATGGCTGAGGAGTGTTTGATCCCCAGTCAACTGGAAACAGCCTTGTGTTCGATTGGCGCGGGAGGCCTTCATCAAAAGGAGAGTGTCTAGATCGCGATCAGTGTATCCTCAAGTTTTGCGGTTAAAGGATTTCAAAGAGGCCAAAAACGTCCTTTCCAGTCTCTATCTAATCAAGTTGTCATGGTGCGGTTTGGTTCCTGTGGAGTGGAGTCTGACGTGCTGCATAAGGACTCATGGCCAAGGCAATTAACTAAAGGGGAACAGGGCTACTAACTATATGGACACGTTTCCCATCTTCGAGAGACTTGACTGACGTTCTATATCGCCAAAGCGATGGGGCGGTTAGCATGAGAAATGGGATTTTCTGCAAGTTGCCATGTTCATTGAACGTGTGAGAGGGCCTACGTCAAAAAGAAACAGTTCACTGCTAGTCTGATACCTAGGTTGACCACCATTAATAATGAACCGGGCCTTGCAGGAACCGTGCTAAGTGCTGGCAAAAGGCCCTGCTGTTCGGCATGGCTTCTTCTCTGGCTTCGGCTAAAACCAAGCTTGTCTTTGCAGTTATCATCTTCCTGTATCTACAGGAATGATGTCGTCTACAGCACTGCATTACACGATACCCCCACATCTCTACGAACTAAACTGCTCATGAGTGATGGTATACCCGGTCACAGCACTATGGATCGAGCCATCAAAAAAAAAAAAAAAAAATAACTTGACCTATACGCTGGATTGGTACAAAGCACAGCTGGAGCCCATATCCAGTGACTCTCTTTTAAGGGCGAACTCCTTGCTGGGTGATGTCTACAACATACCCGTCCTCGAGCCGTACCTCAAAGGGGTAGTCTACCCACCGAAGTATGTACAACAAGCCTTTCCTTACGGTATCGATGTCAAGCTAAGCGATAACATACGAATACGTAGGTCTTGATGCTCTTCAGTTCCAAAATCTATCAAGCCACGGCCGGAAGCAATCATAAAATTTGTGGAGCTTCCATCGCAGCATCCACCCGAATCCGCGAAAGTATGTACATACTACTGTACATACTACTATGAACAAACAAAGAATGATAGGGAGATAGACAACTCTTCAGGTCTTGCCCCTAAAATACTGCTCCGTCCGGTAAATCTCATAGCTCCGGCACCCAATTGGCGACATTGCCTGGTCCATCAGATTTCGTGGACGTCAAGGTCGGAATCTGTAGGGCGCTCATTTTTGAATTGGATCTTGTGTAGTAGATTAGTACTTTGTTGCCGGCTTTTTTAATTTGGCTGGGAGGGACGCATCACCTTGAATGATCTTGTTGCTGAGGGAGATTGTCTAAAGAATCAGCTTGAAATCAATTGCTGAGGGGTCTTCCTCACCTTTGGGTGTGCTTTGTCACTGTTGTAGTGCAGAAGGTCTGTTCTTTCTCGGCGAGCTGGGCAAATGAGTAACTGTAACTCAGCGCAAGCGACCAGAAGCACCCAATAGCAGGCTGCCTATTAGCCAAAGCTGTTGGGTGGTGACGAAATGCGCCTGTAAACCGAGCCGAATGCGGGGCCGAAGTTAATTCCGGGCATTCGAGGGGCATTTCACCGGCTGACGATGTAAACAAAGGCTTGCCCATCCTTTGACTTAGTACTACTGGTTTATAAAGCCTCCAGAAGCCTCTTCAACTCCTGCCAGCTGGCACAACACTGACTGCTTTTGTAATTGCTTTTTTTCCATAACGCCTATCTCAAGAGATCAGTTAAGCTGCTCAACAGGTTGCACGTTCCCTTTGACACAAGGCTTGTGCAGATATGGCTTCTACAGGTTCAACCATACAAGGAGATCCCAAAGAGGAAGAGAGATATCTCAATTTCCCCTGTCTTCCTGACGATGCCATGTGTGATGGCAAACCTGTTTTGAACAAGCATTCTCAGTTCCTCACCAAAGGACATGATTATCCCGGAGCCCAGGTGAGAAGAATTCCCTCTTAGGCAGCTCACGGAGGAGGCTTCTCTGTTCTTCAACTAATGTGCAAAGCTCCATAGGCAATGTTATATGCAGCTGGCGTCCCTGACAGGGAGGCCATGAAAACCAGTCCCCACGTTGGCATTGCATCAGTATGGTGGGAGGGAAATCCTTGCAATATGCATTTGTTAGACCTAGGCAAAACAGTGAAGAAGGCAGTTGTGGACCAGGGTATGCTTGGGTGGCAATATAATACCATCGGAGTGTCTGATGCAATTACAATGGGCCATGAAGGTATGCGACCTGCTTGCAATTGAAGTTTGCCAAAGGGAACAGCATCGAGTAACCTCTCCTTCTTCCTGTAGGAATGCGGTTTTCACTGCAATCTCGTGAGATCATTGCCGACAGTATCGAAACTGTGACCTGTGCACAATACCATGATGGGTGCATTACGATACCTGGTTGTGACAAGAACATGCCTGGCTGCGTCATGGCAATGGGAAGACATAATCGCCCTTCTTTAATGATATATGGCGGTACTATTCAACGAGGATACTCAAAACTCTTGCGACGACCCATCAACATCTCAACCTGTTATGAAGCGGCGGGTGCGTATGCATACAATACCCTGGTTCAGCCTGACGATGGTGGAGACAGAAGTAAGAACAAGGATGAAATAATGGAAGACATTGAGAGACACGCTTGTCCAGGGGCTGGAGCTTGTGCAGGAATGTACACTGCCAACACAATGGCAACAGCGATCGAGTCAATGGGCCTGACTCTTCCCGGCTCATCGTCTACCCCTGCAACGTCACCCGCAAAGATGAGAGAATGTGTAAAAGCAGCAGAAGCAATTAAATTGTGTATGGAAAAGAATATCAGACCGCGCGACTTGTTGACGAAACGTTCCTTTGAGAATGCTCTTGTCATGACAATGGCTCTTGGTGGAAGCACCAATGGCGTGGTTCACTTTATTGCAATGGCCAGATCGGCTGGCATCCACCTAACTCTGGATGATATCCAGCGTGTCAGCGACAAGATTCCTTTCATTGCAAACCTTGCCCCAAGCGGAAAATACTACATGGCGGATCTGTACGAGATTGGAGGTATTCCGTCGGTCCAGAAGTTGCTCGTAGCTGCGGGTCTTCTGGACGGAGATATCCCCACAGTAACTGGCAAGACCCTCTCAGAAAACATTGCATCTTTCCCCTCTCTCCCACAAGATCAAACTATTATTCAACCACTTGACAATCCGATCAAGCCAACCGGTCACCTTCAAGTGCTTAGAGGTAACCTCGCACCAGGTGGCGCGGTTGCTAAAATCACCGGAAAAGAAGGCACAAAGTTCACAGGAAAAGCCCGTGTCTTTAACAAAGAGCACGAGTTAGATACCGCTCTTACTCGTGGCGAAATTCCACGTGGAGAGAACCTCGTTTTGGTCGTCCGATATGAGGGACCGAAAGGTGGCCCTGGAATGCCGGAGCAACTTAAGGCTAGTGCTGCACTGATGGGTGCTAAACTCGCCAACGTGGCTCTGATTACAGATGGCCGATATTCAGGCGCCAGCCATGGATTTATTGTCGGACATATTGTTCCAGAAGCTGCAGTAGGCGGTCCCATCGCCGTGGTGCAGGATGGAGATACCATCACTATCAATGCCGAAACAAACGAGCTCACGATGGATGTGTCCGATGACGAAATTGCCCAGCGTATGAAGAGCTGGAGACCGCCGAAGCCACGCGTTACTCGAGGCGTTTTGGCAAAATACGCAAAGCTGGTGGGCGACGCGTCAAATGGTGCCATGACTGACCAGTTCTAAATCAATAACTAGCTCTCAGACAGAACTCATCTTGTACTAGTATTTATTGATGCTAGGGGCTTCATGCGGCCGAGTTCGGTTTTCATGGATGATGCCCTTATCACTCCTGTGGGCAACTGCCTATGTTTAGTAGTGATAAGTGAATAGCACTCACATGCAAACAACATAGATAGATACTAGCTATGCACATTTCATTTTCGGGCTTTTAAGAGTTTCAATCAAGCTCAAGTCCCAATTAACATCTCGAGATCCCACAAAATAAGCACGTGACGCGGTTAAAAAGTTCTAGAAAAATGGAACAGTGGCGCCCGCTAAGCCCTGCAGAATGACGCATCGACAGAAATCAATTTCAGACCACATTTCAGGAGAGTGGAAAGGTGCAAGTTTCCAGGACATCTTATCATGTTTATATGCGGAACGGACTTCATCCGGCTCTTTTGTCTTTGTGTATAGGGCTGGAGGACTTTGACTTCAGAATTTACACCAAGTGCCCAATGCTCCATCCTCATTACATCCTGCCCAGTCAACAACTGATGAGTAACAAGACCGCGACCCTCTTCAAACACACAAGGGCCGAGTAGCGAACAGCTTTTGTCGAAGTCTAATGCTATGAATGCAGCTATTCCGAGTACCGGAATTTGAGAGCAGCTTTTTTCAGCTCAGTTCCGTTGAATTGAACTCACCCTCGGGCAGTTTGGTCCTGTGTGACTGAGGTCGGAGGAAATGGATTGGACGTTTCCATCACTTCTGTCTTTGCCATCTCCGATATACCAAGCTCTTGAACTTGCTAAAGGGCAAACTCTTCCTTTTTGGAACTCAACGGTCGATTTTATTCCTTCCGCCCTAACGAAGGAAGCTTGGAAGAGACGCTTTCATGGCAAAAAAGCTTTGTCTATGTTATCACCTTGGACATCTTCAATTATACTTGTCGCCCTGGGCTTCATCGTGATTTACAAGAATATCCGCGGAGGCTCAAAGAAGAAATCGACCAGCAACGGCAGAAACGTTCCACTAGGCGCAGCCAACGGTATTGGCGATGGGAATGAATCCTCCAGCGAAGAAGAGACGTATGAAGATGACGAACGCGGTTTCAGTCCATTTGAAAATCTGATACGTGAAGGTAGGCTTGATTGGTCGCTAAACTTGATAAAATCTTAACTCACTAGAGATAGGTGACGAGGACCCGGACCCTGGTTTACTAAAGAAGCATTCCTCGCTTGTTTCTTATACCACTTCTGTGGCCAAATACCCGTCCATTAGGACCTTTTTCTGCCCTCATCCGCACATTGAAAAGTTACCCACGAGGCCAAACCCGTTGCCACTACTTGTTTTTGTGCATGGCCTAGGTGGCTCCCTTGCTCAATTCCATCCTCTTCTAACAACGCTTACAAATGTTGGACCTTGTTTTGGCATTGATTTCCCAGGCTGCGGGCTTTCTGCTTTTTCCCCAAAGTCATGGTCGGCATATTCGATTGAAGCGCTCGCAACGCTTCTTGCAACCGCAGTAGAGCGGCATCGCGACGCCGCCAGAAATCAACAGGTTATACTAATCGGGCACAGTTTGGGCAGCTCCATTGCTGCTCTAATTGCATCATCGCAATCTCCAATTGCAAATGAACTGCAGAAGCATATTGCCGGATTAATTTCCATCTGTCCCAAGGCGGCTCCCCCCTCTAAAGCAGCCACAGCCCAATTTCGGAGATTGTTGTACATCCCTGAACCGATTTTCGATGCCTGGCGGAGATGGGACAGACGAGGTGGCCTTACCAGTCCTAGCGTCTCAAGATATGTGGGCAGTGGTGCCGATATGGAGACAAGGAAACTTCAACTCCGGTTTAATAAACAAAGCAAAACACCGGTATGGAGGAGGATGGCATGGGGAACGCTTCCATTATATGATGTCTATGGAGAGCCCACAAACGGACTACCCGGGAAAGCGATATGGAAAGGCATTCACGTGCCTCTCCTGCTCATAGCGGGAGCATCGGACCCCATCATAAAAGCACTAGACGTGTCAACTATCCTCGAGTACTTTGGAATACCGTCTAAAGGTCAGCAGTCTCACTTCCAGAAACCGAGAGTTGACGCACAGTCAGAGCAGATTCAAAATGGTACATCGGGCCCTTTATTATCCTCTAATACGGGCATAAATACCAGATCAGGCGAGCGCCATTCGGAGAGGACGGTGACTGTGAGGTCTTTTGTCTTTCCTGCTCCGGCCTCTCATGCACTTCCTTATGACCGCGCTACCTACCGAGCTTTGTCTGGTTTGATACAAAGCTTCCTTTCCAACGACGTTGACCCACGTCTAAGCATTGGGTGGCAGCTACAGCATCTCACCACTTCTGGGAAATGGGATGTCAAAAATCTTGCCAAATGGAAAGCAGTGGAGCCAGTTTCCAAACCAATCGCTAACGTTTTCTTTGCTTTGAAAACATTGCGTGAGCTTGATGAAGATCATTCGCCGATTCCGTTCGTCCAGAGATGGAAGGGGAGGATATTTGCGGTTATCGATATTAGCCACGAAAGTCCCGTATATAACCCGGCGCAGTTGGATAAAGGTGGCATCCAATATCACAAGCTTCCTACTGTCTCAAAAATTCCGCCAACGGTAGATGAGGTGCAGGAATTTATCTCGCTCGTCGATCGCCTGGAGGAAGAAATCACGTTACAGTGGAGAAACCAAAACACAACCGACTTGCCTCGTCCTCTTATCGGTGTTCATTGTCACTACGGCTTCAATCGAACTGGATTCTTTCTTACTTCATACCTTATCGAAAGGAAGGGGTACACTATTGAAGAATCACTTGAAGAGTTTAAGCGGTGCAGGCCACCGGGAATACGCCATCCACATTTCATTGATACCCTGTTTGTACGATACTGCGCGGGACTCCGTGGGGAGGCATCGTTGGGGGTGTAGATATAATATTTCTCAGTCGCGGTTTCATCTCGATATTGGGATAGTTCTAGCCATGTTAATCTTGGAATTCGACATGTATATAACACTTAATAGTAACAAGCCAGTTCTTTCAATCCTACAGCTGAAGCAGGACGTTTTGATGCAGAAGGCCGCTAGTACAAAACCGGCCTAGCGGTGCCCGTGACCGGACAGGCCAGCTTAGGGTAGCACTAAGACTAAACAGGATAAGCGAGGTATTGGGGGAGAGGCTCCACACCACACTACGCTTAGTACGCTACACAACCTCAGCGAAGCCAGAGGGATTGAAATTTCGAGGGGATTCGAGCCCGACAACGACGCGCGACGACAACCACCGACAAACGCACCCTTCTTAAGCTCCCTCAGAAGCCTCCGCCTTCTCCTCTTAATTTTCGGTTTTCGAGGCTTTTGCTGATTTAACGCTTGCAACCATGGGAGGCGTCACTGTTCGCGATGTGGATGTAAGTCTTGCATGTTCTTATATATGATGAGATGGATGCATATTGTGTGGCCGTTGAGACGAGTCGGCCTTGCTCCTTGAAACGAGAGACGGACTCAGATTGGGCGGAGGTTTAAAGACGATGGGCTTTGCGATTAGGACGACGGTGATGGGAATAATGACACGGGCTTTGAGCATTGAGACGGTTCAATCCCGACGAATACGACTTTGGAAACATGCCTGGGAAGACGATCGAGGCGCGGGCGACGTGTTTGAACTATGGGGGATATGATTTTTCATTTTTGCTGGACCAATACTGATACTTTTCGGTTCCAATAGGCGCAGAAATTCATCAATGCGTACTCCGCTTTCTTGAAGAGACAGGGCAAATTGCCAATTCCAGGTCCGTTAATGCTCCTTTCCAGGCTTCTTCGATCTCATGGCAAGCATGATATGAGCCTGGTCCACTCTGGATAGTCGCATCTGACTGATACACTTGAATTTTATAGGATGGGTTGATACAGTCAAGACCTCCAACGCCAGAGAGCTCCCTCCTCAGTCCGATGATTGGTATGAATATTCGCCTTTCGCCCTGTTGTTCAAAACCGCCTTTTCGCCGCCTCAGCTCAAGCCCGCGAGATTGACATGACGCTTACTTACAAATTCCAGGTTCTACGTTCGCGCTGCTTCCGTTGCCCGACACATCTACCTCCGCAAGACCGTCGGTGTTGGCCGCCTACGAAAAGTGCATGGAGGAACCAAGAACCGTGGTTCCCGCCCATCCCACCATGTCGATGCCAGCGGTGCTGTTGACCGAAAGATCGTCCAGGCCCTTGAGAAGATCGGTGTTGTCGAGGTTGATGAGGACAAGGGTGGCCGCAGAATTACGCAAAGCGGGCAGAGAGATTTGGACCGCATTGCCAGAACGACTATCGAGGAGGAGGAAGATGATGAGTAAATGGTGACCTGAAGGCTAAGGTGATGTTTGCTTGCAGCAGAGCTTGTGTTGATAGGGACGGTCTTGGTCGAAATCTTAATGACTCCATCATGATCCAATGCTTGTGGCGGGAAGTAGGCATCATGGGCCACGGAGAAGACTCGTTAGACATATCGCAATCACAAAGGAGGCGTTGCTCCGTTTGAATGGAGTACGGTGGTGGCTTCTACTTGGGCCCTGCGATGAGCAACCTACTCAGTTTGGCTATGTACGTGGTTCGATGGCTTGTTCCTTTGTTCAGTATATGGCGACGGCTCTCCATGGACTGCTGATATGTCTACTCATTTCCTTTGCCTACCAATGAATGTCCCTGTTGCACCTTTGTTGGAGCATCATGTTTTTATGGCTTTCTTTTCCCGGAGAAGCCTCGTCAAAAAATAAAAATTCCTCAACTGTTCAAATACGTTTTTGTAGATGAGAGACCCTTTGGAATTTTTGGATTCCCAAAACACCTTGGTCCTCTCTAGAGGCCTGGCAGTACTAAGCCCATTCAACCCCGCAAAACAAAAGCCGAAGGAACTTTAGGTACGAGCATTTATACGGTTTTGCGGATCAACCCGAAGCGTCTACTATTATTCAGATGGCGTGATTGCACTAGTTGACCCTGCTGGTGACAATCTAGCTGGGCCTGTTTTAGCCACGCAGAGTCACATAACCCGGATCGTTCAATGTAACTTCTCGTCATCATGATTGCCTTCTCCACTTTAAATCCGCACGACCAGGAAGCGAGCCTCTTCGTGGGTACTATATAAAGGGCTACAGGGCGCAGGCAAAGACTATGAGGACCATTGCAACTATTCTTTCCTACAGAGTCACCTCTCTTCCAAAAGTTCCGACCCATCATAGACTGATACTATTTACCCAACGCCACACCTTCGTAACCATGGCTCCCAAGCTCACTTTGCAGTCCACGTATAAAATGAACTCGGGATATGAAATTCCGGTTGTTGGATTTGGGGTAAGCAGATTTATTGTGGTGTTTTGCTTCGGTTGGGGGCCGCCTGGCCTGCATTGATGGGGCTCCCGGCTGCTGTGATTCTCGGAAACTGAATGGTTGTCACTGGAGACTCATGACGCTAACTATCATTTGAAGGTGTATCAAACGTCTGTCTTCCGAAACCGAGAGAATTGAACTTTCCGAGTTAGACATGCCTACTAACAACCGAATAGGCCTCCTGACGTCACCGAAAGAGTGACGCTGAAAGCGCTGGAGACGGGATATAGACATGTATGCATCTATCAGCACGATGATTTCGATAGGACTGCTCAGACGGCTTGCTAACTCGTAGAACAGATCGACTCCGCTAAAGCGTACCACAATGAAGCAGAATGCGGAGAAGCTATCCGGAAATCTAATCTGAAGCGAGAAGATGTATTCTTTACTACCAAAATCCCCTGGAGATCTGTGGGATACGAGCAGACCAAGCAATCCATTGACGAGAGTTTGAAGGCCGCGA
The DNA here is from genome assembly GCA_001430955.1 of Chrysosporium queenslandicum. Classification (NCBI taxonomy): domain Eukaryota; kingdom Fungi; phylum Ascomycota; class Eurotiomycetes; order Onygenales; family Onygenaceae; genus Chrysosporium; species Chrysosporium queenslandicum. The sequence continues at coordinate 137,063 of LJPI01000951.1, read as the reverse complement.
AAATAGATTATTATGATCTGTATGTCCAAACTGCAGGGCACCGTTGCTAGGAACCATCCTAGTGACGGGTCGCACCCTCTAAACATTCAATAACACGATCTGACCAATGCGTAGTATCCTCATCCATGCCCCTACGCAGGACGGGAGGGCCGTGAAGGTTCATGGCGGGCACTCGTTGAGGCTCAAAAGGCTGGCAAGGTTCGCTCAATCGGGGTGTCCAACTACGGTGTGCATCACCTCGACGAGTTGGAAGCATACAACAAGTCTATTGGAGGTAAAATAGATGTTGGCCAGTACGAAATCCACCCCTGGCTACCCAGACGCGATATTGTCGAGTGGCTTCAGAAGCGAAACATCGTGGTTGAGGCCTACAGCCCTCTTGTACGCGCGAAGAAAATGGATGAACCAACTCTTCAAGAATTGGCCAAGAAGCACAACAAGACCCCTGCTCAAGTCCTCGTCAGGTGGAGTCTGCAAAAGGTAAGACCTCACTTCCGTACCACATCCCTAGTGACGGCTAACAATATCTCGTACGCGCCTAGGGCTTCGTTCCCCTTCCGAAATCTGCCACAGAGTCGCGAATCGTAGAGAACGCAGATGTTTTTGATTTCGAGCTATCTGAACAGGATATGGACGCCCTCGAGACTAATGAGTATCAGAATGTCTGCTGGGACCCTACTACCCACAAGGATGGAGATCCAATTAACATGTAATCATCCTAGGGCAGTTTTTACACATGCCTCTACTTTCAATGATCATTCAGAAAGGAAGTGCTCCTATGAAAAGGAGCTACTGGGAAATGTACTGCCAAGAGCTCTTTTTCAAGCCTCTGCTGTCACTAATCAATAGTAAATCCTGCAACGAATCTCAAAGGGTATATAGAAACAAAAATCAAACAGAGCATGTCTTCTGACATCAGTTCACGTGAGAATCTGCATGCAGTTTCATGGTATATAAAACCGCGCTAGTGAGGGATAACAACAGCTCGGTAACTATCAACAAGCTACCTTGACTTGTTTATGTTTCCAGTGCCTTCCAGCAAGCAGCAGAGGCACAAAGCAGCTACATCTTTCTCTCCTTTTATACTTGAAGGAGAGAATCAGAGTAGCAGCTAGCCTTTGCCATTTAATCTTACCAGAGCTCCAGTTCACACAGGCTCTATCTTGCACCTAGTGCTTCAGACAAATCTGTGTTTTCACTTGAGAAATCTCACTTTGAAGGTTGAGAAGGGGCGAACACTTGTTCATTAAACCAACTTGTTCCAAAGCAACAAAGATCATTTTTGTTTAACGCTTCGATCTGAAGTGTTCATCGAACAACTTTCTTGGATCCAGGAGGGAAGAAAAGGCATTTCACTTCAAGGCTTTGACTTGAAATTTTGTTTCAAACATTCCGGATTGTTCCATCAAGCAGCGATGTCATCAGCCTCACAAAGCCCGGAAGGCTCCCCAACCTAGTATGTACCTACCCCTCCACCAAGTGGTTGAATCTTATTGACGCGAAACAGTCGGCCAAACCCAGGCCAAGGTAGGGTCAGACACAATACTCCAGAAGAGGAGACACCCACTGTCAACGGAATTAGCCACCGTACCGACAACGCTGAAGGAGGTTTGACATTCGTTTCCGAGACAGGCCTCTCTCCAGACAGTGGTTTTGGTGGTGAGGAGGACCATATCCCGGTTTCTCAAAATGGGGTCACCAATGGTACTCAAGCTGTCGAAACCATCTCCGATGAAGGCGACATTCCCGATTTTACCACCCAAATTGGTGACTATGAAGATTATCATTCCCCGTATTTTAGCTCGAATAGCGATGAGGATTCCGCCCCAGCTTCACAGAGTAGTATCACTCAGTATGAACAGGATTTGGAAACAAGCTTGGATGATGAAGATTTCCTTGGTTCTGTCACCGAAGTTGAGTCCACCGAGGACACCGAAGCTTCAGAGGAGGAAGATGAGAGCAATGGCACTCCTGGGAGCCCAGGTGATAACGAAGAGTCAGAAGATTGTCTTTCCAATAGCGACGATGATACCAACGACTCCAACTTCGGGGATGCAGAGTCTAATGGCGATACACCAAATGAATCGGAATCCCTTTGGAATGAATCGGATGATAACGCCTTGGCCGACTCCGCTATCGGAGACGAAAATTATGACCAGGCAAACGGGAACCGACACCGGATTTGGAGCGGACTTGATCTTGGAGAACACGGCGACGTAGCTTATGATTATCCAACCGGGGATGTTGAAATTCTGGGGACTCTTGGTGAAAATAGCGATGCTGACCAGGACGGCGCTGCGGAGCTCACCTCAGTTAATCGTGGTAGCATGTTGCTGAGGAGAATGATTATGGAGAATACCAGAATCCCACCTGTGTTTGATCCAGAGATGGTGTTTGATGATGAGCTAGAGATCGTTACGCGGAGCAAGGGTCCTTTCTCGGTTCCAGGGCAGATCTGGGAGGATCCGCCATCCGACGAATTCAGTAGTCATGGTATGGGTACTCAGATGGATTCTGGTACTGATCAGCCAGACCTTCAATTGGTGGTCGACGAAGGCCCAGATGAGAACAAAGAAAACTTCCCGCCGCAGACACAGGCTTGGTCTGCAAATCGAGAGAGCGTGAGTGGAAATGGCTTGGGCATGGGGCATAACACTCGTGGGCGCTTCAATCCACCACACCATGAGCAGCAGAATCAGGCATCAGGACCGCTGAGACCTCTTCCCACCTGGAGTCTTGAATACTAGGCAGGCAACAACAAAACGAAACTGAGACTGGATTGTAATCAAGGCAGGACGGGCCCGGTTGGCATCTCTCAAAACCACTGTTTTTACGCTTTCTGCTCCCTTGTTTGTTGGGCTTTTTCCTTCGCAAATTCGTGTTATTTTACAGCATGGACACTTGGAGTGACGTTGATCGGAGGTGAAGTTTGGAGGAATATCGTTGTTCCGGGAATTCTGCGTAGTCACGTGTTATATGTTCTTTATGTAAAGCACCCACGAGGAGCCAATGGGGGAACCCTAATGTCGGGATGAGGGGCTGAGGTCACCACCGGCACAGCTCAAGAGGTAATCCCAGAATAGCTATCAATCAATTTCCAGAAGTCTCCTTGTATTTGCCAGGAGATCCATCCGACCCATTCAGCCAATTCTGGCCCATAACACCTGATCCAAGCCCCAAAACACCCGTATCCTTCAGATCCCATATTCCTCCTACTAGGTCGCATCAAGGTGGGGTTCCGGGATTGGATTGGGCAATGAGGTTGATCAAGAAGAACATCGAGCAGGATGGCTCAGGCTCAGTTACGCTCTTTCCCGAGGAGCCAGAGGATATGGTAATATACTGGTACTGAATCTCTAAATTTATACTGTGCGCCTAGTTAACGTATCCTTCCGTAGTGGCACGCATACAATCTCATCCGGCCTCATGATTTGCTGAAAGCCAGTGCGATACGTCGAGTCACTACTACTGCTACAACTGGGACAACTTCGTCATCGCGGGTCCATCTGACTTTGCAAATCCGAGTAAAGAGCCTAGACTTCGATCCCCAGAGCTCTCAGCTCCACGTCTCAGGTCAAATCGCGTCAGAGACTCCGTATACAAAAATCGGTCAGCACCATACCTTAGATCTAGAACTGCAACGCAACTTCACGCTTGAAAAGCGGACGGAGTCAGGTGAAGTTGGGGGATGGGATAGCATTGCTATCCAAATGCTGAAAGATGCCGTGGATGAAGGCTACCAGAGAAGAGCGGAAGCCGTAGCGGTGGTAATGCAGGAAGGCCTGGCCAATATCTGCTTCATTGGGCAATTTCAGACAGTGGTAAAGCAGAAAGTTGAAATGACCATACCGAGAAAACGGCAAGGTGGTAGCGATCATGACAAGGCGAGTCAGGTTCACAGTATTGCTGGCTTGCTCTTACACCTTTCCTCTTTGTTTTTACCATCAAGTGCGCGAATTTGCTAATAGATCTGTGGCCAGGCCTTGGCAAAATTCTTCCAAGTAACGCTCGAAACCCTCTTACGGCTGCTTGAGACATCTGGTGGCACATCTACGTCCACCGCAACAACAAGCAATGGCACCTCGACACGACCTATCCTGTTAGCATCCCCCGGCTTCACCGCCGCCGGTTTCCAAAAACACATCCAGGCCGCATCGACAGGAATGCCGGAGTTGAAACCGCTTCTGGAAAACATGATTGTAGTACATTCCTCATCTGGCCATGTCCACTCCCTGGCCGAAGTCCTCAAATCTCCTTCTGTGCAGGCGCGCCTCTCTAACACGAAATATGCCCGTGAGACAGCAATCATGGACACATTTTTCTCACATTTGAGAAACGATACAAACAAGGCCACGTATGGCTCCAAGGAAGTAGAATCAGCCGTCGACCAAGGCGCTGTTGGGCGAGGTGGTGGGATCTTATTAATTTCTAACAAGCTCTTCCGAGCTGAAAACGTGCACGAGAGGCAAAGATGGGTTTCCCTCGTCGACCGTGTGAGAGATGTGGAAGGAGGAGAAGTTAGAGTCTTGAGTTCGGATCATGAAAGCGGCCGGAGATTAGATGGTCTCGGCGGTGTAGCTGCACTTCTGACATTTCCTATCGTGGAGGAAGAGAATGAAGAAGATGATGTCGAGGATAATAGTGCAGATACATAAAAAGTCCTTTCAGCGCAATTTTGAGAAGCACCAACATCGGGCCAATAATAGTGCTTAATTCGCTGGCCGGCTGGCTTCGCCTACTAAGTACTGGTTAGTGCCTTCCGACTTTCAATTTGTGCTTTCGAATAAAATCACGCTTCTTACTAGCGAAGAGACTAAACCGTTAGATGTAGCGAAGACACTTCAACCATAGTAGACACGGCGACGCCAAAATGCTATTGGAGCACGAACCCTAGTGCCCATCGGAGATTATTGAAGGTGATTCCCAGCTGCCAGTTTAACCTTAGTTAAAGACCCAGGAACATCCACGACACACACAGCCGTCGGTTTTTATGGAGACCCAACGTTCAAAAATCTTGAATGTAACTTCGCTTGCACGATTGCCAAGAAGCTCCTTTCCTAATCTAGTAAGGTTCCCGGCTCCGCCTCGTCCGCCCCGCCCCTCGGCGCAGATCTCGAAGAAAACATTTCCCGTTCGTGGTGTCGAGAGCGGGACAGACTAGACTCGAGGGCGCGTCGCGTCGCTCCCCGAAACAGTGGCTTGGTTCAATATTTTGAAAACGCTTGTTTCAGGAGAGCATGCTCCCCGAGTTCCTGTCTCTCGGGCTGTGCTTGAGGAGCAATAAATAGTATCAGCAGTAATTATTACAGGCTATACCTCCTCCATAGTATTACTAGTATCTCTCGCATGCATATCACCAAGCATACGGCATTTGTTGTCAACAACAATTTTTTTCTACTACGGAGTACCACTTAGGTTCAAAGTAACTTGGGCAACTCGGTTGCATAGTTAGTAATACTGTGTAGTAGTAGCCACTGCATTTGAACTAATCCACGGCCTACGGAGGATTTTTGCGATTGCAGGAAATCTAGACAGGCTAAGCTTTCCACTACGCCGCCCCGGTTGGCCAAGCGTTCCAAACTTGGAGCCATTTTAATGCTGCTACATAATGCCGGGGTCCGCTACCCACCGCCTCCAGGTGTTGGAGACTTGGGAAAATAGTACAATCATAGTAGGTATGAGATCATGTAGGGTGTGGTAAGCATGTAGTCAACATGTACATTCTTGGCTGCAAGGGGCAAAGGAGGCTTCTTGCACTCTCTTCGTGTTCCGCTCTTTTATTCCGCTCTTTTGTTGGAAAGGGTTGAATCTTATAAATCACCGCAATCATGACAAATCTTGGCTTTGCTCTAGCTGCTCGCCAAGCAAATATCGGGACACATAACCTGGGGATGGGAGGAGGGCGACTTCGTCGCTTGCGCGTAACCACGCAAGTATGCCCATACCTACCAATGGGAGACGATCAACGGGAATCGCATCCGAGACCTGGATAGTAGTAGCCAAGCAATATGGTAGTTGGCACCCCATGAGCGCACCCTAATGTCGTGTGCCCGGGCTGATAAAAACGTAATGCGCCGAAAAGGTCAGGGGAACTTGGGAAGCTCCTCGGCACCTTGCTCAGTTCGAACACAATCCCTGAGCTAACTTCAGACTAAAAAATACACGCCCGAACATGCATCCTGTAACGGACTTTGGGGACTGGCGGCTGGAGAGCTTCAATTTTGGGTGCTATGCACCCCTTTGTCTGCCCAATGACACTCCTCTTGTCTTCTTTTCGGTACTATCAATCGCATATCGCACGAGATAACTTCATGTTTGTAATAAGAGCAAAGAGAGCCCGCACATGCGTGTACTATTCAGGGAATATACTATGCTGTATCGCACTCCATGCCGTCCATCCGGTACGAGGGCGGAAATAAACCAGGCCTCGGCTCGGCCGCTAGAGTCGGCCTGCTGATTCGCTGGGAGAGCTAGTCATTCATGCAGAGGCATTCTGGGGTTGAGCGTTGACATACAGCCGCTTTAGGTCCATATTGCGTCCTCTCCTCATCGACTTACGTAGGGCAGAACTTGAAACACGAAACATGATCTCCGTCTCTTAGTCAAGAGCTACGCCTCGTTTTGGGCCCGTCGGAAATATACCTCTCTCTTCCTTCGTTTCATCGCCTGCGGACTGCGGGTTTCAGTTTGAGCAACGCAGGAACAGCTGTAAGAGTATGGTCATCTGAGTTGAGATACATGCATGATTGAAAAATCATTAAGGTAGGATTTGACTGCGCTCTTCGCATGATTCGTAGCAGACAATGCATGCATCGGAATGTAGAACTGCAAAATGAATTTGGAATAATACTACCCCTGTTTATATGGAACAGCGATTTTTGCATATAATAATCTGATTATTGCTATTCAAAGTTATCTTTGGAGCAGGATGCCAAGTGCAAAGTAGCAAGTATGTAAAAATCACCTCAGAACAAAAGGGCACTGCCACTGGAGTATAGTCAACCCAAAACACCAGGGAAAACAAAAAGAAAGTCAGACTCTTCATAGATAGAGAGGAAAACAAAAGTAAATCCATGGCAACCAGTGCTCGCCGGGCCAAAATAGGCAATATGCAAGATTCCCCTTCCTCTATACACAAACCGTCTCTCATAACACCATGCAGATATCAGGCCAAAAGAAAAATCGGGCAACCAAAAGGAGCACACAAAGGGGTATCAAACATCCAGAAAAGGCCAGAGAGCAAAATCAGCGATGAGGAATGTCAGTTGTCCAAAAGCGAAGAAAAACAAAAGTAACATGTTTATCGCGGTCTCTTGTTTGGGTAATCAGGAGGCTCGTCTTCGTGTTCGTGTTCGGGACTTTGACTTCTCCTGAGATCTTCGCACGGCTCGAGTAGCAACTCCTGCCATTTTTGCTTACACTGTGATGCTGTCCAACCTCTGGTAGTCTTGTATTCTTGCATCTTACGCCAAATCAGCACTTGAGTTTTGCCAAATGATTGCAGGCGGCAGAAATTCAACTAACCTTGTGTGCGATAATTTCAAACTTATCTGTCTCCCAGTACGAATGAGCATTCCGAAGCGCTTGAATCTAGATCACAGTGTTAGTTAAACATAGATGCTCCCCGTTAAAAAGAAGTATGGGGATGGATGTCACGTACTCACATCGTCCTCAGACCACTCTCTCATACGTTGTTTGAGGCGTGTTATCCGCATCTGAAGACGTGATGCATTGTGGTTTCCACCAAAAGCAGCATTTACGCGCTTTACTACCTCGTTCCAGGGAACATTTTGTTCGCGGAGTTGGAGCGTAAGATTCGTCTCTTCGTCCAAGATAGATGATCGGCGTCTCGGCCGCCGTGTCCGACGTGGCTGGCGCTGCGAATCGAGTTCCTGGCCCAACCTGCGCTCTTGCTCCATCTGTCGTATCCCATCTGGGTTCGGTGCAATTGCAACTGGGGTTGATCGGGATGAGAGTGGTCTCCCACTCGTTCTGGACCGGTCACTGCCGGCCTTCTCGACGTGTCGTCGCATTTGCCCGTGTGGATCATAGGGGTTGTGTGCCGAAATGCTGTTGTGAGATTGGTCGTATAGTGCCATTCCTGGTTGCAAGTAGCCCAAACTGCTAATTCCCAAGCCATGTGAGACATTGGCAGTGTCCACGCTATGATATTGTAGTTCATGAGATTGTGGGTGTTGCGAAGGGCTGTGTCTAGGATCCAGGTAGACGCTGTTGCAAGCACTGATTGGGGTCAGCAGAGCCGGATTCGGATGCCCGCTGACAGCGTACGTATGGGTGGCACTTTCGTATGTCTATAGAGAATGGTTGTTTATTAGCGCCACGAGTTTCATGCGCGAGGGATTGCATGGCGCAAAGATACGTACGACACTTGGAGACACCCATTGCTGGTTCATCATGCCATTCATTTGGCCCGGGTAGTGAGACTCGGACCAGGTGGTGTGCAGTTCCTCGGGAGCCATGAAAGCAGACAGGTAAACAGGGACGAAGACACCGGACGTTGAAAGCACTCGAGTTATGTGTAGGACTGTGAGCTGGGTGATAAAGCGCTCAACTATGTGCAAGCGACCAGAGGAGTATCAAAGGACTGAGCAGGCAAAAGGGTATAAGAGTGCCGAAGAACAAGAAATGGGAAAAAAAAGGATATCAAGTGTTGTCTAAGTTAAGTGATTCTTCAACTTATTTTCCTAAAAGTAAAAGAGGGAACAAAGCGGGATCCAGGGAGACTTATAAATCTGGCCGGGACGGACGGACAGAGAGGCAGAAACCGTCATGCTTAGTTAACTATACGAAGAAATGAGCTTCGATCAATGAGCGGGCTTGAAATGCTGCGGACGGGCAATAACCAAATACCCTGCATAGGACCTGACTCAACAGGCATCGGAAGAATTGGTCAGGAGAGCCCCAGCATCAAGGGGAGAAGAGCAGCCACTACGAGCGTCACCGCCGCAGCCAGTCCAGAATCGAGCGTGCGTTGCCTGAAGAGGGCTTGGACATTTAATTTTTTGTTCTTTTGTTTCTGACCCCCGCCCGCCCATCACGGCCCCTTGTCAGTTCCAAGCAGCACAGCAACCCACCGGAGGGAGGGGGGGCAAAGGTCCCACATGTAGGAAAAGCTTGGACTGTGCCACTCTAGACCGATGCGAACAGCGAAGGTCGTCTTGCCTGTTGTCGATCCGGAAGTAGGTAGTATAGTAATTTAGTGCCGGAGTCAGGTAAAAAAACGCCAAAAGCTTTTCCCTTTGGGCCAGGGTCGAGGGTCGTGTTAGCAGCTGCACTTAAGCGCCGGGACTTTCAAAACATGGTTGTCCAGGGTTGCAGCAGCCCACACAAGGACGTTAAAGTCGAAACGGCCCCCAAAAACACAAAAACAAGAGGAAAAATAAAATAAAATAAAACGACAAATGGTTATGCTTAGTATAGTCTGGTTCCCAGCACTGCGTTCCTTGGCCACCCTTCTCCTTTGAGCCTAGCAGCACCAGGACCAGGGATCCTGAGGGCTAATGGGGGAGAATGAGTGGGAATTACTAACCACGCCCAAGTGGATATCGACAATTGAATTTTCTGGGATTCGACTAATAACTTGTTGAAGTCACTTCGTCCGGATGAAGACCCCATGTTGAGGCTAAAAAAGAAAACAACGGCTTTGCTTTTTCTGCGGCGCACCTCTTTTTTGTTCCTTCATCTTCTTCTTCTACTTCTGACCGGCGGGGGGG
>LJPI01000951.1:0-127274 GCA_001430955.1 Chrysosporium queenslandicum | reverse complement strand
CCGGGGGGGGGGGGGGGGCGGGAGTCTTGATGACATTCTGCTTGTAGTTTACTTGAAGGAAGCCGGCCAAGCCATCGCCGGATCCCAGAAGCGAGAGAGCGCGAGGGAGCAGAGAGAGACAGTCAGTGATAGAGTCCGATCCCTGGAGAGACACCGCAAGCAACATAGTATGTGATTGACAAGCGCAAGGAACCTTGAACTATACTACCTTTTTGGAAATATTTCGTTTCCCCTATGTTCTTAGCAGATGATAGTGGGACTCTGCTTGCTTCCTTTTGGGCGGTGGCTTGCTTTGGGTCAACGGACCGGGAGCAGTAGCAGCTATGTAGCATGAGACGACGGGAGTCGAAACCCTGCGCATTAATCAGAGCCAGGTCGCCCGATCGATCGTTAACTCCGGCAGCGCCTTGTTGTCGCAGGAACAAGAAAAAGGAATTAGCTCGGGGACAAGAGGAGGGATGACGGCAGGCGGTGGTTCTGCCCGCCTCGACTGCGAGACGTTGAAGACAGCAGTTGATGTGCGTGGTGGGAAGCCAGCAAGGCCATCTGCCAAATCCGGCCTAGTGGCTGGATCCAGGCACCCGGACAGCAAATCACCGGCTTGCATTCGGCCATCGGTCATTGCTCTCTTTCTTGCTCTTGCGGACTTTATGCTATTATTCTCCATCACCATGAGGGTATTGTTGTTGCTATAGCCTATCCCCATTCCAATGCTTACTCTACCGAACATCACTGTCACATAGACATTGCTCAGGGCACATGATGCATGCGCTTTGCAGAATCTGCCACCCTTCTTTTCCTTCCCAGGATCCCCATCAAAAAAGAGTCACAGGATATGCAAACTCAAGCGGCACTGAATTTTGAGGCAGCAAAGAAAGAAAAAATATGCTTCTCGCTAAATGCACATCAAGCTAATTTCGTCCGGAGCTACTCCTGACTTTCTCTCCGTCCGGACTGTCCATGCTCCGGGACGCGTAGTTTAGCCTCCCTTGTTCCCGAACCTTCAGCAGTCAAGGATCGCCTTTTGAGAGGAATATCATCCCACTGGCGACTGGGGATGTCGAAATCCGGTTAATGTACTCTCTACTTCCGGTCTGGTTTGGCGACAGGGACGCTTTTTAGACTTTTGATTTTCCTTTTTTTTTTTTTTCCTCCTTCCCCCTCTCTTCAAGCGCAAATAATAATCCCATTATTCACGCAAAATGGACCGTCGAGGCGGGTCGTTCATCCTGAGCCAGGGTTGACCACGCAGAACTGCCACTGCAACGATCCTGTATGCATACATCCCCGGAATGTCCTTTTTCCGGGAACGTACTCCGTAGATCAGGGAACCTTCCATCAACAGCAATATCAGTCACTCAAGACGCAGGACAATAGAATAGAGCCATATGGCCTCTGCAGATGTAAGCGAGGATGGCTGAACGCCGAAGTGTCCCAATTCCAAATTCTCCTGAGGAACTCCCCCGAAAAGCCTTTTTTGCTAGCCAACCCATCATCCATACAAAGTTCTGCCTCGAGATCCCCGGGATATGTCATGATGACCTAAAGCCACGCTAGCCCAAACCAGGAATATGCCAAGATCCCCCGGCTTCCTGGCTCGCATTCCGAAATGAGCCTAGCGTTTTGTGTGAGGTGAAAGTCCCCATCGTGGCATATCGTCGTATACAGGGAACACTTTTGTCGAGCTGAAGGATCCCGGTTTTCCATCTTCAAGAATAGAACTTGCTCACGTCAGCCATCTGAGGCTCACCTGGTCGCTTGACTCACTGCATCTTGTCTACCTGCAACGTTCCAAGATCAACCCATGCTCCGCAGCTAGCTGAAGGGCTTGGTGTGGGTTATGCAGGGAGGTCAACCGTTGCGGTATGGTATTGTAACCACTAGCGCGTTTGGCCATGGGGGCAGAACCATCGGTAAGCAACCTTCTCGTCAGGAAAGAAATGATATAGATCTGGCCAATGGGACTTTCCACCACCGCATCGCCAGATGAACATGAGGGAAATATTCAGGCAGACGATTTTCGTAGATCCTTGTAGAACTGCTACGTAGTACGGAGTAATGATTCAATGTTCATAGAGCTCTCCCGATCCCTGGGAGGCTGCCTATTGCCGTGCGCATCTCAATCAATTCACCCAAGTTGGCACAGGACTGTCCTTTGCGTCGAGGATTGTACGCCAGGTTGGCCCATCTTAAAAAAAAACCCCGATGTTTAGTCACATCCTAATATTCAATTACTGCTAGCTAGCTGCTTCTATTGTAGCATCTTTGTGGCCCGGCTAAAAAGGCGAGAGAAAACAAGATCGAGGCAACACCAGCAAAAAGGGGGAATTCACTGCCCCATAGTCATGCTCAAAGCAAGATATGGGATGAGCAATACTGCCCAGCGGAAAAAGCTGGGAATAACTGGCCATTTGCAGGTTCCACCTACGGACCAACGGACCAACTTTCGGAAGCGAGAAGAAAAGCATGCTCTCCAGGCAAATTTGATCAGCACTGCCAGCACCGCGCCCGTTTCCCAATATATCAAAGCGGGAATTCAGCAGGGCCGAAAGCCATTGATCCAGGGAAGCATGTCCAGATGCTCCATGTCTGTCGCCGGCCCCCTTTCAATTGCTTTCTTCCAATGTGCCGCCTGTATCGTAGACATAGCGCATATCGTTCCCGAGAGCACAGTACCAGTGACCGCTCATGCCCATTCTCAAAACGTTTTGGGGGCGATAGAGACGAACCCGCCCGATTGTAAAAAGATACGTGCTGTGTGCGCATGACGTGGCTCCTCGAGAAGAAAAAGAAGGGTCGTGTTTGCCCTTCCTGTTGATCGCGCATTCAGTCCCCCCCGCCCTTCGTAACATCATGTCTGGTGTGGAAACGGCATCCTGCTCCTTTCTGCTTGCGCCGCTCCGCCTTCATCCAACCAGCGCTCTCGAGCAGTGGCATCAAAAGGACAGAGAGGGGTGGCTTGTGGGTGTGGTGTGGAGAGCTGGCAAAGGGGGAGGAAGTGCTGGCGGTTAGAGAGAGAAGATGCTTGGTCGTCGGGCTCGTCACGTGACTGAAATCTCGGGTGCCACGGCGTTGGTTCCTGGCATCCAAGCGTCTTGTCTGGCGCCGACATGTTTTGGGGGTTGGAAATCCTGCGGTGAACATCCTGTCTGCACCTCATCACCATGCACATTGGTTTGCGTTAACGAGTCGAAAAAGGCGGAGCAAATGCGCGAAATTTACAGGACGGAACGGGATGGGCGTTGCTGTAACTCCTCCTCGGAGCTGCGCATCGATAACTGTTATCGCCGTTTGTTTTTGGCATCTTTTGCGAGATGCTACTTGACATCAAGAGCTTCATGCAAGTCATTCGGCATATATTACATCCTACTATGTATTCCGGAGGATGGCTGTACTCCGTATGTACCTCGACCTTTCCCCGACCGCACGATGTGAACAACGCTAACGGGGGCTGATCAGTCCATCAAATCATACTGTCTCACTTGCATCGCCTTCTCCACTCCGACGGGATCGAAGATCTGATTGTCGGTTGTGGAGAGCTCTTGGCCCGTCCATCTTCTTCAACTTCTTTGCCCATATCGCCGTGCTGATGGGAACTTTCGCCCCAGGTTATCACCACATGCTAACAAGCTGGCATCTGCAGATCAGCTCTGTATGGCTGAGAAGCTGATGATAGCGCCCGTTATTACAAATCCCACCTCGTGTCAATCGACGCGTTCCTCCATAATTAATCCCTGACAACATAGGGACGATGGATGTATGTACAGTACGTATGTCTGTGCCTGCCGAACCTCAGGCTTTCATACCAACTAATTTACTTCAGACCTGCTTAGCCCTAGAATGCCCAGAGCCTTAGCCGGTCGGTTATGTAACTTTCCAAACCTTTTGACAAATACCACACTGGCGTGGGCATAATTGTGACGGTGCGTGCAAGTACAGAACTGACTAAAAATGATTCTAGAAGGAATTCTCGAACCAAAGATCGCTGCACCATCAAGGGGGGGCCGTGAACATGGAAGAAGCAATTATTCGAAGCCATTCAAAGGGACCAAACCTAATGAGGGTGGTTACAGTGTGACAAAGAAAACCAGTCTATGCCACAAAAAGCAGGCCAGCAGAAGGTAGAAAAAGGAAAAAAAAGGGCCAGAAAGAACCACAATGCAGATGACGATCGGGGTTCTGCACAAAGAGGTTGAAAAAGAAAACAATGCCGACCGCCTGGCCGCTTACCTCCTGCAACGCGGGAAATCTTATGCGGGAACTTGGGAGATTCACCAGCTATCTGTTCACGTTCTAATTCACAACTACAGGCTGTGCTCTGGAGGCACCGTGCAAAAACTGCTAATGCAAAGTTGAGCGAAATGGATATTTCGTCCCTGCCCGGCCTCTAAGCAGGGGAGGGTGTCAGTCACTCTCTAAAGATCATCATGGACCAACAAGATATTGTGAGGTTCAATGGTGAAACGTGACATTTTTGGAAGAGGAAACAGTACTCCTACCATGATACTTACCTCTCCAACAAGATCGGTTGTTCTATTCCACCTCTCTGGTTATATCTATACCCTATTTCTGCAGCTCAAATAGTTGGTGAACTAGTCTTGACTAGGCCCTCAGCCTACCATGTTCCAACATTTTGACCCTTGGCTTTGAAGAAACTCCCTGGGTCCCTTACTGAGGGAATCCACAAGGGTGTCTCGTGGGAAATGTTCCCATGTATCCCGAGTGAACCCCTGGCAATTTCTATCCTGGGGAGGGCTTTTGACAAGCCTCAATCTACTATTAACATTGGCCGAATAATGTCCGGTTTGCCATGTGCGCAGCCTCCAAGTTTGCAAATTTCTCCTTTCTGGCAGAGCTTCCTTATTGCTCTCAACATGAGACCCTGCGGCCATGCTATGTTGATTAGTTATGTTGCGAAACATACAGGGTATTCGCTGGATCCTTCTAAATTTGGTACAATTGCTGCGGTTCAACAGATGCCGCTTTCTCAGTCAACCCAGATTGATGAGCTGCAGAATCAGCTGAAAGGGTTGAATGAATACAATATGGGCCTGGCAAGCCATAGAAACTTTTTGACTTTCGTTTAAAAGGTATACGAAAGCTTGAACAGTTGGGAAATCTGAACCAGATCTGCAAAGGCTCAGCTACCAGCGCTTCACACCTTATTTAGGGGCGTGACCCAACGTTTTGCTTCAGAGTACTTAAGCCGGGCCGGCCTTTGGGATCCGGGCCCTGCCTTACGGAGAATCTAAAGTCGTGGAGATAAAGCTACATGCCTTTCGGAGTTCTTGAAGTTTAAGTGGCCCATTCTCTCCCAAAGCCGGTTGAGTGCTGTGCGGATATCCAATTCTTGCGCCATACCTACATGCGCAAGATTTACCCTGCTTTTCTCTCTTTTCTGTCCCCGTTCCAAGCCTATGGGGTCTACAAGATGTGCAACGGGGCACAATCTCTCCTCGAGACCCGACCATCCAAGTTATGACCTCTGAATTTGTCATCTCTCTGACTTCCTTGCCACCACCTCCTTCTGAGACGTAACACGTCAGCCTCTGCGATGTCGCGGAAACCTATTTCCTTTTTTTCTTCGCCGCCTGTTCCCGAAGATCTTGCGGGGTGCGAGCCTGGGAATGTGAGAGAGAGATATGGAAGCAGTTAGACCGACAATCCTAGCCGGTTCGCCATACGATTGTGTAATGCATTTATGCACAAACCCGCAAGCATGCATTGAATTTTCGGCATGATATGTTTGAAGAACTCTCTTTCCAGGAATTTTCCAGAAAATGTGTGGAAGGCGTATGGTGTTTGTACGATCGTAACCCGTCTCTCGGGCGATCCCAGGGGATTGGCATTAGGGTAGGACTATACTATTGTTAAGGCCCACTTAGGGTCTCTTTCGAGTTTACCTCATTATCTTCTCACTTAGTCCGTATAACATTTTACAAAGATTTAGTTCCCGAGTCGACAGCTTCCTAGCTGGGTCAATTCAAGCGAAGGATCTGCCGTGCGTCGAGGTCGAATCCCTTCATTGGAAATCTTGTGGTTTGAGTTCATTTTTACCCCGGAAGGTCCGCGGGGGGCGGACATTTACTACCCAAACTAGTTAGTTAGTTATGTCAGCCGGTGAAGGGTTCCGCGCGCATCGGCAGCCCCGTGGAACGCCAGACTTGGGACCTGCGTGATGATCAAGCATGTCCCTTGAACGATGGCAGTCAATAACGTGCCAGAGTCCCTGGCCACACGTTCCAATAGACACCGTCGACTAACCCATGATTCCGGGTCCAGGAGCGATCCTTGTTCCCCTTCTGACACTGAAGTTATCCCGTCTCTCGAACTACTTGGAACCCCGAGTTTGAGACTGCGTCAACAGAGGAAAGGTGCTTTGTGACGTGTTACGATGGATATACGCGAGGAGGAAAGATGGAAGAAAGACAGCGGGTAGCTCTCTTGTTTTTTCGAGATTGTTTTTTTTTTTTTTTCTCGTTTGTATTTTTTCATTCTTGGGTCTGGAAATGACATAGTATGTACATAGATACATAGTACAGTACATTGTAGAGGTTTTTTTTTAACAATCAGATTGCCATCATTCCCTGGCTCCGAGCTAGGTTAGGCATGATTTAATCATTGCAAAGGAAAGTCATGTCGTAGTGAGCGTCAGAGAACATAAGGTCCTTCAAAATGAGCGTGGTGAAGAAGGGCCAGTAAATTCGTCATCGTGATGCTGGAAAAGGCAACCTTGACGACTCCTCCCCAGAACGCCGACATGTCATAAAAGTACAGAAAGTTGGAAGGACGCCCGGTAAAACAGAATCCCAAGAAAGAACAAAATTGTACATAGAAGTGGAGACGTGCGAAATCAAATGAAAATGGATAACACTCGGGATATCGTAAAATCCAGCACAGAAAGGAAAAGGACGGCGGAAAGAGAAGAAAAAGATCACTGCACAGCAGAAATGCAGTCGCAGCATGAATGAGAATAAGAAAAACACCAATTTTTCATCTAGTGGAAACTTCCTTTGGTGCCCAGACTTCCTTTTCAACCGTTAGAAGTGAAGCAACCGCACATTTCTCTATCCGCTGGCTCGCATTAGAGGAAGCAGTAGAGTCTCTCCTCTCATGTGCCGGCTCATTGATGGCGCGAAAGCCAGAAGGAGCCGGTGGAGGAAGCTGAGGCGCATCAGGGAGCTCCTCATGAATGGTAGGTGTCAGGCTTTTGGGGCTGCACCGCGGAGTAGGCATCGGCAAGACGCGGTCAGGGCTGGGGGCGAGAGCAGAATGGAAGAATACCTCTTCAAGTTTGGGACCGGAGAGTTGTGGGTCCTTAGAGTACTCTGATGCGATGAGAGACCAGAAGGAATGACGGTAGGCGTCGTACAGGCTTCGAAGGCGAGCAAGGTCGATTGCGTACTGGTTGTAATGGTTGTTGGTGTTGTCTGGGAAGGAGGATTCTAGACGGAGTTGCTTATCGTAGGCATAGTTGGCTGGGTGAGCAGGATTCATCTGGGTGACTGGCTTGGGAAGAATCGGGACGTGCAGCCGCGAGCATTGAGGTGAATTAGCTGCAGAGGAAGGAACAGAGCCAGACTCTGATGGTGGCGTCCTGGGAGGTGTGGCAACGAGTGGCTCTTTTTCCTGGGACTGTTGCTCCTCGGGCCCGTAGGCGGTGGTGCATGAGCTCACAATGGACGAGATCGATTCACTGCGTCGTCGTCGGTTGCTCCCATAGAGCATTTGATGATAGTGAAGTCGACAAGCCAATTCAGTCTTTCGAAGGTGCAACGCGATGTGCTTATAAGGCATTTTATGCATGCGTGATCGGACCAGGTACACCTCCTGATAGTTGTCAGTATCACAACTCAATGAGCGGGGTAGGGAAAGCAATACCTCTTCCTCGGTCCACGCTCTCCCAGCTCCGGCAGATGCGGATCTTTGGTGTTTCTGAACACCATTGCTGCTCCGGCCAGTATCATCAGACGGCTTTGGAGACCGGAAGCGGGATGTTTTGAGAATATCGGCTGCTGTGATGGGATGCATAGTTGCTAGGCTATCAAAGATATTTTGACAAAGAAGTGTATATAGCGAGAGAAGACCTCTACAAGTTCGAGGTAAGGGTTCGCTTGGTATTAATTTAACGAGGGAAGCAGAAGATCGTCAAGATCTTGCAGGCCAAAGGGTAAATTATTAAAAAGCCCAACCAGGGGCAAAGAAGGGAAAGAGAGAGTGGAGAGGGAGCACCGGCGTCTTTGCTGGTCGAGTGTCGACTGAATGTGTCGAACAAAACAGAAAACATTGAACAGAAAGGAAAACTCGAGCGTTATCTATAGGACGGCCTTGGAAGCCGTTCAGCCTCCCAGGCAGTTCTCCACCCTTGCCACGCTTCTGCATGAAGCTTGGGATGTGATGGCTGGAGTCGGAACTGTTTCTGAATCCATGTCCCTTCTCGACAGAAGCGGGACAACTAGTTTGTCTCGACTGAACGAAACCCGAGTCTTGTAACAAGTGACAGTCTCAACTCCATCCTAAAGTGGCTAGGAGGCATAGACGCTCATGGTCATATTTGTTAATGAGCGTTTCCCAAAATGGCCGAGATCCGGATAGGTTGACGCATCGATTCTGCCTCCAGGCGGCCATTAGCCCATTGAGTTTTAAACCCTGGATGCCTTCATACACGACAAAACGAAGAAGGTGTCAGCACAAGCCGCCACCTACCCAGAAAAGGTTGACGATCCACAGATCCAGGACATTGCAGCCAGTTTGTTTATGCTTTGGAATTCAACCCCATCGACGCCACCTCTCTTCCCCCACTATTCAGAAGTGGGCATCGAGGGGGAAAGGCACCTCTTCCGGATGCGACTTGTGTGTCAGGGCAAGACAACGGGCAAAGAAGCTGCCATTGTTCCATATCAAACCAGAATCGAAATCTATTTTTCCTTTTTCCTCCCCGTCTGTAGCCACTGCGTGCCGCGTGCGTTCGCGGGGACATGGCTAGGCCTCGTACAGAAGAGCCTGGCTGGGAAATTCTGTCTAAACTAGGATGTGTCAGGTAAGGAGATTGAGTCGTTCGCCAGGGGTAAATGTCCCGGTAGAGCTATCCTCGCGGGAGGGAGCAGGTAAAAAGGAACCTTTGTTGACCTGGGAACATGGATTCCCAGCACTGGTATGCACGCCCATGATCCTGGATCCTAAGATCACAGGCTGTCAAGCGCGTGAGGATTGTGATGGTTCTCTGTTGCGGTCTCCAATTGGTAGCAATCCAAGACCGGCAGCTGATGGGCGTTTCAGGATAACGACCGGTGCTCCAGGTTTCACATGACGAACCCCACGTGCAGCCACGACAACGTTCAGCACCAAGCTTGGGTTGACTGTCAACAATCGCGAGGGCAACACTCGAAACCGGTGATCTCCCTTTTCCTGTGAGGTGAAATTCTCCTCACAGTTTCAACGGCCCCTTTTGGGCACAAAAATCGCAAATCCCATATAATTGTCGTGGTTAATGTTTAGCATGAGTTTACCTTGGGGCTCATTAGCCACATCGGGCAACACGACGCCCTTCTTCATCCCCGAATTTGGTGCTCTGAGACAGATTTCTGATGCTCGGAGTGCTTTGGCTTCTGTCGATGCGATACGGCACTTTTCGAGTTGTTAGGGACGCATGGGCCGTGTCGGAGGCCGAGTGGGAATAAGTCCCCTTCCCAAAAAAGCGGTACGTCTGTGCAGAGTGTCAATGGTTCCCTAATACAGGGGAGGTTGCTGACGTCTGCTTGGGGCCAGGGTACAGTACAGTTTTTCTCAGAAGTTCCTCAGGAAAATTCTCCTAGTTCACTGCTAAAAATAAGAAGCCTCGCGTGGAACTCAAGCGTGCGTCAGGCCGAAACATGGAGTGCATCTGGATTTGGTACCTGGGCTGCAAGCAACCTTATCTCCATCCACTCTTTTCTCGTATCCTCTGCGGGAGAGTCCCCAAAGGGGAACCGGCACAAGTTCAACACAAAACATAAATTGCCTCCTTTGTCCTGTACATGAGGCACACAGGCCCCTTTCCAAAGCGCAAGGGCGGAATGGAAGTTACTACTCTTCGGCGTCCCGATTCAAGTGACCAGTTTCAAATCGTCGTTGTTTGATCGCCAACCCGCCACTGCCCGCATCAGGCAAACTAGTTGCTTGGACGCTGTCCCGATTGAATTGGAGACCTCCCAAAGAGGACATTCGCGACCATGCAGGTTTCGAACACTGCCGGCTCTATGCAGCACGTCTTCTGCTCCGAGAACCCACAGCGAATTCGATCGCAACAGCTCCGAGCACACAGCTGAATCCGGAAGCCTCAAATTACTAGGGGTACTGCTATGCCGCCCTTTTGACACTAGCGCGGTTTCCGATTGGCGGGTTTGTGGCTATGGCGAACCGCATTGGTGAACCATCCTTCCCGATTAGGCCAAGCACTGTAACTTACTGGCTGATAACGTAATATACATTACGTGAGCCGCGGAGACTTTGCGCTGAGGGCGGACTTGCACCCGTGGTTACACTCACACCGGACGACGGAGCAAAGATGGCCTTTGATTCCCTGAAGCCTTGAGAAGATCTCTTCTTTTGTGGATGATACCTTGTCCTCTCGAAGGCGTCTATGTGGAGTCTGTGTTACTAGAATGCCATGAGAGCCGATTACTCAGAACCAGCAAGTGGCGATTTCGACATTTGGTGTAGCATTCCACACTCCTTTTTGTTTTTTTACCAGTCCGCAGAATAATTTCATCGTTGCCGTTTGTCTTCCTGTTGCGATTCGGAAAAACAAACCTCTGTTTTATGTCGCATTATCTTCAAGAACGAAGGCCATAAAACATGCATGATGACCACATTGTTTTTGTCAATCAAGCGTGCAGCGTGTTTTGCCACACGTCGCGCTCCGAAAAATACAGTCCCCAGGCTATCACTCAGACCACGCCTGGGGTGGTCGCCGGAAAGGCCGGAGTGCATACACAATCCCGTACCAGGATATTTGCTTATTCGCTTGAATTGAGCAGCGATAATATCCCTGTTGTTCGCAATTGGAAGAACTCTAGATACTGTGGGCTAGTTGGGACTGCACATGGCGAGGTACAGGGATCCATAGAGAGGCCTGGAGTACGCTACATAGCACGTACGTGATTGCAAGGCGCTCCAGCTCACAAGGGAAAATGTGTGGTCCGTATTGTATGAATCGCATCAAGAGTGTATTGGCTCGGGTGTTGTCAGTTTGATCAAATGGGATGCCAATTGGGAAAAAGGAATTCTCGACCAAGTGCCATCTGCGGTACCTTGAGTGTGCCATTCATGATGTTAAAGTAACAATGTCTGTGCTTGCCGAAGAGCTTGGGTACATAATGGATCCTTGGAGAAACCCTTTATTTTGATGATGTCCAATCCTGCTTGACCTCTCACATCGCTCCGCTCGGTGTGCACAGACGCATCCGAGTTTTAGTCGGTTTGTCCCAGTCTGTACCGACTAGTAACCCATTCCCTGTTTGATATCTTGGCACTGCATCATTCACATTAAATCACGGCAGTGGTGGCAGTCTAGAGGAATGGAAAGATTTTCAAATGAGCGCGCCGAAAAGCTTCCAAGATGGAAAGGGGGAGAATTCGAGCAGCTGACCGCAGATGAATCGCTTCTGCCCCTGCTCCGAAGGTGACTCTGCGGAGTCCTTCAGCCAATATGCAACAGTGAATTCCGCATGTTTGCAGAGACATTTCCAGGGTTCAAGGGCAGATCGCTGCTCCATCCTCCATGTGTACGCGTATTACCAAGGTTTGGATGTTTCTGTATGGGAGCGCTAGTATTTAAACGGGAGTCGAGTTACGTCTTGGATACACGCGAGTGCATTGGATGGAGATTGAGCCCAATTTGTTTTCACGCTGCAAGATGCACAAAAATCAAAAATCTCTCAGTAACACCAAATGGGCCTTGGACTGGACAGATTGGCTCTCCATCCTGGACACGCTGGAGTCTTCTGAATGCGCTGAACAATGCGTTATTGATGGTATTGACGGTATTGGCCGTGCTCCAATGATACCAGAGCCTCGACCAGTTGCCGTAAGTCCCAGTAAAGTTACGGTGGTTTCCCCGCAATTCAAGCACGGCGGGCTGCCCCCCCCATTTCCACCAAACGACATCCAACACCAAGCTGCCCTCCAACTCTATCATCGAATACCTTTCATATCTCTCATTCCCCCATCACCATCGCCATCGCCCATCTTCCTTGCTTGTTTTTCTTATTTCTTCATCCAAGTCGCAGTTCTTATCCAGTTTTGTTATTCCTCGCTTTTCGTCGCGCCAGTTACTTAGCTGTTACTCGCTTCATGTCCCCAGCGGTACATGCCTGCAACAACCTGGGGAACCAGCTAACCTTCGCGGCGGAGATACGGTACATCCAGTGACCACCTCACTACTTTGTGTATCCTCGAACTTCGAATATACGCCGTGCAGACAGTTCTCTATCCATCCCACCCGGCTCTTTACCAATCGTACTTAGCATCCCCGGCCCTCTCAACTTTCCCTTTTCCTCTTGTACCCGTTCAAGTCACTCATTCTTCTCCCTCCTTTCATTAAGCATCTCTTCTCGGCCAGTTTGATCGTGCAGGTCAAGCTTGCCGTGAGCCTCTCTCACCTTTCCTAGTGTGTCACGCCTTTTCCTCGCCATGGGACTTCGCCTTTACATATTACCCACGTCATTACCAGCTCATCCCTGGCTAACCTCTTCCTTTTCGTATCTTTACAGATGAATTGGCCAGTTTTCGCATCGCGATCCCCTCTTCCCGCCATGTCGTAAGTATATCGTTTTTCCCCAAGTCCCGACCTTTCCCTTTCCCCCTCCCTTTCCTCCTCCCCCCCCCACATCTATGGTCATTGCTGATCGTAATGTTCACTTTTTCCTTTTTCCCCATTTTTCCATTTATCTTATTTGCCCCCGAGAGAAACAATCACATATCCCCTTGTGTTGATCTCCCGAGCCGAGTTTCATATCATATGCGCCCTGGCTGCCATGTGTTTCTTGATAAGAACTTCAAAATCGAAACAATCGGCTGACACCTGACACCTTTTGTTTCTAACACATTCATAGCTCACCACCCACCTCAAAAAGAATCAAGACTACTCTGCCTACCAATCCACCCCCTACACATCCTTTGGCCCACGCAGGACCTCCTTTTCCCGGTCCTGGCCAGTTTGAAGTGCCTCCCATGGTGCCGGCTCCCCAACCTACCCAGGCACCACCACCTCCTCCTCCTCCGCAGCAGCAGCAGCCAGGCACTGTGCCCGCTGTGAATCCTCGGAAAAGACGTGCGTCATTCCAACAAACTGCGCCCATGTCAACCATGGCGCCTCCACAGCTAACTGCCCCTGTTGAAGGTGAAGGGAACCCACCAACCACTGGCGCAACACCAGAGACAGGAGGCAAGAAGAAAGGCCGAACGAATACGCCATGGACAGCGGAAGAAGAACAAAGACTGAAGGCAATGCGAGATGCCGGTAACACTTGGAGCGAAATTGCCAAGGTTTGTCCTACACCCTATGACCATTCTGATGAATTGTGCTCTATTTTATTATACGGGACTAATGTTAGATGCTTTCCTCTCTAGACCTTCCCAACGAGAACAGAGGGCAGTGTCAAGAAACACTGGTACAAGGTAGCTACCAACCGTGCCTGCAGGCCTTTCTGCCCGCAATGATGCCAGATCTAACTTTCGGACCCCTAGGACATGCATTACGCCGAATTCGCTGAAGATGAGGTAAGTTTGCATCATCCACGTGGTTTACTTGGTTTCTCTGGAATTTGTAAACTGAAGAGGATTAACCCCTACAGTCGGCGGCGCTGCGAGAAGCTATCAAAGAGTATGAAGCGAACAAATGGAAGGTTATTGGCCAAAAGATCGGCAAGCCTGCAAAGGTATGTCTTTCCCAACTCAGGCACAATGGATGGGACAACATCATGGTAACTTATATCACAGGCATGCGAGCAATACGCAAAAGAGCATTTCAAAAACATGTAAGGGGGCGACAAGATGACGTTTCTGGCTCTATTTTGATACCTTGACTCGGATCATTTCAGTCTTTTCTGTTTTCCTACGACGGTTCCTATGTCTTTGCTAAAGTATTTACCGGTTCATATTTTTCCAAATATCGCGGAGGAGCAACAGGGATGGAAGGTTCTTAGGAGTATGGCTGGGTCTGGTTTCCTGTTCATCCATGTTGTGCCGAGATACCAAGGTGGAAATCTTGTTTCGGCAACGTCACACTGCGAGGTCTTCTTACGCTTGTTGCTACCCTGTCGATTTTGCGCGTTGGTTTTGGGTCTTTCTCTGATATGGGAAAGTTGAGTTGGGTTTTCTGAAACGGCACATTTTACGCGAGACGGATCTACGATGAACAGTTTCTAGCCCTTTTGTTTTTATGTACGTCTCTTGTTCTATTTTGTGGTTATTGCTGTTCTATCTTCGGGTGGTTTTCAGGGGAATAATGACAATAATGAACAGCCAGGAGGTATTTGACTTGCGGACCTTTATGATACGAGAACACTCTTATTATCACATGTCCTACTCGAGCTATCGTCCCCAAAGACAATAGCTTGCCTGATACTTGGCTACTCCGGGCGGATATATTTCACAGTACATTTATACCTGCATTGTATGAACGTCTATGCCATCGTTATGCACGTATGTACTCCGTATCATGCATGCAAATATACTACTACTCAAACATTCTGCACGTAACCTGTTGTACCACATTTGCTTAACTGATTATACGCATTGGGAAATGCCAGGTACGGCTTCCCACCAGCCGGGAACCGCGGTTCGGCGGGGCTTGGGAGACTGTGCGCTGAGCAGTGTTTCGAGGTCCTGAGTTGTCCCTCAAGCTTGTAACGGGTCGTACCAGAAAGGGCTAGCGCCATGTGCCGAGCTTATTTGCACCTCTGCCCTAAAGTACCAGATACAGTCCAACCACAACCACCCTCCTGAGTTACCTTACCTTCACTCTTCTCAGCATTCACCTCGTTGACTGGGCAAAGCAAATAAACTGTGCTTTGCTGCTATCTGGCTTCTCTTCTCCACCCGTTCCTTCTAATGGCTGCTGTTAGCGACTAGTTGGGTGATTGTACTACGCTCAGTGGGATCCGCCAGGCTCATGATGCTGGATGCAATATCTGCAAGCTAGGGAACTGGTTGCGCCAGGAGAATTTGTGAGTTAACTATTATGGTTCTTGTGACCGCTTTATAAAGATACATCGGAATAGACCGCTGATGTATTATGTTTTCAGGCATCATTCAGACTCTTAGTAATTGGCGGAGGTTCCGAGATCCATCAAGGCTACGATGTGATAACAGGCATATACCTCAATGCATCCACGGCATTGCGTTAGACCGGGGATGTGAGTTTTTAAGATTGCAAAAGCGCCTGGCATCTCTCAACCCCCAGATTGGATATCCCAGATTCAAAACACTGCCACCTATGGAAACAGTTTGCTGCAGAAGAGCAGTAAAATTGAGACAATCTCCATGATGACTTCGTGGTAACCGATGTTTTTGATTTACGCGCTTATGTGACTGGTTCATGAGTTTCCGCGTCAATGTCAAGGCTGCATAGCTACACTGGCCTCTGCTTAAGAGTCATTTGATTACCTGACGACGGGCCTCATCTGCCATGAACCCAACGGCTTTTTGCTACTCATTATCTGGGGATGGATGATAGCTTTGATGGCTCGTATCTGACGTTGTGGTTCGAGTGCCTCCATTGTGATGATACAAGGCAAACATTTGTATCAATACATTCTATCCGGGAATACATTTTCCCCAATAGAGTTTTTATGCACTGCTGTCTTTGTATTTTCAAACCTGAGCCTTTGGTCCCTCTGTTTCCTCCGCTCCGAAACTTAAAAAGGCAGCAAGCTGTGATCTACCTCCGAAGTGGTTTGGCTTTTGGTCTGGAATCTGGCATGTGGAGAAGATGTCTCAGGCATAGGCCATAATGTCACCTTACTAACTCTGGTCACGATAGGTCAACTTTCCGAGTCACACGATGTCGTCGACGATCCTGGTTGAAATGGCCCTTTAGGAGCCAGATTCGTTTCCAGTCACGACAACACTCGCACTGACAATTACGATAGGTTCTTCCTTTGACCAGCTTGCCGTGAGGGTGGAGTTATTCCCGCCCGCTCTGTCATACCAGTGAACACAGAATATCAATTCACTTCTTAGTGCTACGCCTAACTACCTCCACCAATTCCGAGGCAGGCTATGCATGACCTATCCGGAATGTGATGTTTGTCACGTACTGTACTGGTAGAGGCATGCAATAATGGCCGATGCTCGCCCAATCTTTGAGAACCAAATGTGATTGGGGTATGAAGCCTTTCATGATAAGCTTCGAAAAATCCCGCTTCTCCACCATTGGATATCTCTCAAGGTGGGATTTCAGTTCTGAGTGCTATTATTCCCCCGCATTTCAGTTTTTGAACTCGACTGGCATGTTCTGGCCTCAGGATTGCTTCTCCCGGGGTTGTTCGCAAATCGACTTTCCTCATTTGCGCTTTGCTCACCATTTGCCCAGCTGTGACGCAAATTCTGATGTCGTCAGTGCCACGTATGGCACCCCTATTCGAAACTAACAATTGTATCACCAGACGGCAGTTGGGCGTTCCGCAGCGACTTAAGTCACATCATGGGTGGGTTGCGCAGCTACTATCCAGACCGCTATGGTATGCTGAGGCAGCAGGCTTACTGATCTACATATAAACGTTGAGCTGACCCATTTGATCACAATGTTTCATCCAATAATCGGCTATTCAGGAGCTATATATGCCACAGATGACGATTTGCTACTGGAGAATTGTGCGCAGAAAGCAGCAGAGCGTCTCGCTTCTTAAGCTTCGTGAAGTAATGACCACCTAAACTGGAATCACGCTCCCTATCAGTGCATTGTTGACAACATCCATTTTCCATGGCCCACAATCATTACTTCGGATTTCACTACGGCAGGAAATTCTGGATCTCATTTTACAGGTACGCCATTCTCTTTAAACTGAGTACTCTCGGATTAGGATTATGCTCCAGGGACTTGATGCATGATTTCAAATATCTGGCTTGTTTCGGAAGAGAACTCTCAGTGGAGATCCATCATACCTTCGGATCTCGTGGGCTTTGCCTGAGAAAATGTTCCGTGATATGGGAGATCTATGTAAAAGTCAAAGCGTTATTTTCAACAAGGTTTGTGGGCTGCATTTGCACGTCTTTCAATCGGAATAATATATGGCGGCTATTTTGAGGATAGATACTATATCGATTTGCTCTGCAAACCGCGATTCATAAGGTCAACGACATCCGTTTCTTCTCTCGTGGCATAGACACGGTACTACTGCACCAGCGGCTCCAGGCATCACTTACAATAAAACGTTTTCTCGGCGGACGGATAGTCTCTTTCTTCACATGGCAGAGGTGCGTCCCACCCCATGCCGAGAATGAGCCGCAACGTATCCCGACTGCCTGAGGCAGCTATTGAGAGTTGTTGGCCTCCGCTTCCCAGACTTTTGGATGTTCTTTGCTTTTTTTTATGTGCCACAAGGGTGCTGGATTTTTTCCAGTCATCAGAATGATGATTGCAATACTCCTGGTGACACAGCTGGTCTCTATGTCTCTGTATGGCATCTCTAACCGGCGCTGGTGAGTTATAGAAGCTATGGGCAGCTAGAGCTCAAAGGAGAGATTGATCTCTGGAAGAAAGGCCGCTAGATATGGCCTGTTTCTCTCTGAAGAAAGGACGTGAAACATCACGGACCATCTTGATGGTCATTAATAGCTGATCGATCACGGTTATTTCTTGGAACTCCGGGGTTGTGGCTGATCCTGGCTATTCTCCGAATATGTTTTTCTTTTGCGCCGGCCGGGGGTTGTACTCCAGGGTTTATACGCAACCTTCAAGGGAGAAAGGCCGGGTAGCCACCGGGGCATTACAGTTGAGTTACCAGCGGCTTGGGATGGCTGTTTCGACAAATTATTTTCCAGGAATTAAAATACCAAGGGACAAAAAGTATCCCTGAAGTTTCTAAACTTCTCAAGTTAACTAGCGGTTTACAAGGCAGCCCACCGAGGGTATTATCTCGTACCTGCCTTGAACTTATCACGAACTCTCCTGTACCTTGTGGGTACACATGTATTTGAATGTACAAGGTACATTCGTATGTACATACATACCAGGAGGTCTATGTGCTTCAAAACTTTATTGCACGTGCAGCCAGGAAATATGTACATATATTGGATATAGATTTCAAGTTGTGGTTCTGTTTCCCTCCAACTCTACTCGAATTCATTTGACGTACCCTTTATTGCCGGAATCTCACGATATCTTGAGAGTGCCAAAAGCTGGCTCCTCGAAAGAAAAAACAATCTCCAAAAGCATTCAAGAAAGAGTCATCGTACCTACACCAATCAGTGATTCCCCAAAATTAATGGGAGCAGATTCTCATAAATGCCATGAAGGCAACAGGGCAGCAAAGGTGGAACTAAGAAAGTCACGTCAAACGCAGCATCCAAGACTCTCAGTAAGTACCCTTGGTCATCCTGTTCTCGCTCACCTCTTGATGATGAGCCTCGTTTGGGAGATTCTGACGGTAATCATCACCCTAGCATCGCCATTTGGCTTTGCTAGCCACCGCCTGGCGTGGTTGGCGAGGCCGACCACATGAAGTTGCTGTACACTGGCTCAACGACACGCTTCATGTCAAGGTTGCATGGACCGGCGCACACGCCTGATCAAAATCTCGGCTCAGCAGCTGTTGAGCACAAGAAGCAAGACTTCTCTTTATAGCCAGCGAGCCTTCCTCTTGGTCGGTCTCTTAGAATGGCCGTCCTCGGTCATTGGAAGTAATTCCTTAGAGAGTCTCGCATTCTGGATTTCAGGATTTGGGACTCGGGGTGATATGATAAAGCGGCCGATGCTCGCAGCCTCTCCAAGGTCGCGGTCAACAATGCTTTCGGGGCCCTTGACAAATCATCCTGGACGGGCATCTTTCTGGTGGGTGCTCACTTAGGTGAGTTAGGGGCGGTGTTGCTCATCACTCATTCCTCCAGCTAAGGCGCATGAGGACTGGGCAGATGAACCTGAATGAAGATGGAGCCGCGGGTGAGCTAGAGCGTTCAAAGAATGAAATTTTGATTTATTCTCCATTGACTTCACATGCATATCTCGTCTTTTTCTCTTGCTTGTATGGAGGAAAATCTTCGAATTCAATTTTTTGCAGAATCCCCTCATGGTTTTCTTTTCTTGCCATGGCTTTTTTTTTCCCTTTCCCACTCGAGGCCACTTGTGTAAAATAGCGAAAATAAAGGGAGCCTTTCAAATATCTCATTTAGATGCAGCGGGTGGGATACGTGAGGTTGGATGCTCAACACTCACAACTTCAGCTCGCGAAAAATTGGAAAATCTGCCCCAAAGTATTGACACATGCGAATCTGTTTCCATATAGTCACCATTTTCAAACTGAACAACGCTCGGAACAGCACTTTGACATAGAGATACTTCAATTATTCTACAAATGCGAACAACTGGGAGATGTTGTGACAGACAAGACGGTAAGAGCATTGAATAGGGGTAGGAGGGGAAGATAGACTTATATACTGCTCAGATTAAGCCCGATTTCCTTCCTCGCATCTGTTTATCTGTACCAGTATTCGGGCTTGACGTAGTCGGCCATGGTCTTCGGTTCGTAAACCTCGGCATGGTGATGGTCTGCGAATTGAACGGGGTTAGTATAGAGGAAGCTCATGGCAGTTCGGAGAATGTCCAGATAGTTTCTCCAGCAGCATTGACTTACGGTCGTCCTCCTCGGGGCCGATATAATCCATCTTGATGCAGTTGCCGCATTCAGAGCATCGCTCAATTGGTCGATCGCGGGAGACCTAAAGCAGTAGACGCATGAGCCCTACACGTGGAAGCAGGGAGAGTGAATATGGCTCGTGATTTACCGTAAGCCAGATGACGCCATGAGAATCGGCCGGGTAACCAGTGCAGCCGACGTATTGTTCAGGACCACCGGACTTGACGAGAATTGGGTTGTCGAGAGTTCCTGTGAAAAGGCGGCGAGTAAAACGCGATTAGCGGTTGACGTCCCCCAAACCACCGAATTATATTGAACCGGGGAATATTTCTTCGCCCACTTAAAGGTCGCGTTAATACGAACCTAGTCTGGAAGCATCCAATGGCTTCATGTTGAAGATATCAATGCCTTCCATTTTTCCCAAAAGCTCTAATCTCTCCAAACCGGTGGCCTGCTCGATATCGGTGGGAATGGTGCCGGGTGCGGCACCAGGAGGGATAAGGTCGGATTCGGTTTTGACTTCTATTCAGATGTGAATATGGAGGGAAAAAAACATATATATATCAACCGACACCCGGAAGTACAAAGGGATGCCGACTGTCGGTCACAAACAAGGCTTGGGACACCAAAAGCGGTTTTCGAGATTCTTGTTCATGATATAGGTAAAAACGATGAAATCACTGACCGGCGTATGGAAGGATCTTTCCCTGGGGTTCTCCCGGCTTAGGATCCCATTTCGAACCTAGAGCACGACTCCGAGTTAGCGAATCAATTCCGCCACAACAAAGCAGATCCAAAAACACGCAGTCTCAGAAAACAACGAATTCTCCACCAGCTTCGTTCTCATCTCATCCATCAGATCGGCCATTCCTCCCAGCAATTCCCCTTCTAAAAAAAAAAAAAAAGAACCACCAGACAACAACAAAAGACCAATTGAAAAGAAAACAAAACTCCACACGTACTCCGAACAACCGACGACGTAAAACCGCGCTTCGCAAGCGCTCTCACCGGCGCTCGCCTCGCAAGCGCGAAAGCAGTTCGCTGGACAAACATTTCGTCGTCTTCGACAAGCAACAAAAAAAAAAAATAAATAAACCCCCCAATTCGAAATAAAAAATGGCGGGTGGGCGTTTACGTTCGACCTTTCGAGGTTTGAAAGTGGGAAAATGGGGGTTGAAGTTGCTTGTTTTGGGTTGGTCCAACAAACTGGGCGGCCGAATCTGTCCGAAGTGGTGAGGTTGTGGTTTATGTCAGCAGAGGAGCGAATTGAGCGGATGTGATTGGCCGGCGGGGATATCAAGCTAGTGCGGCGGGTGGAGGGAGCCAGATGTGCAGAAGCTGCCGGATTGGGAAAGGGCTGGGTTAGGGCTAGCCCTAGTTTGTATGGGATGCCATGCCCGTTTTATGTTTCTGGCTTTGCTGAACGGTGTGCCTGCTTGGGAGACTACGCTTCTTGGGTCCTTCGGGTATGTGATGTATACCAGCACATGCGTGGGACAAAACTTAAGTGGAACATTTTTCTCGTTCTGTTTGCCTAGGCTTTTCCCATCCTGGGATTTTCCTGCCTGATTTCAAAGTTGGACTTTAATTTTTCTTTTTTTTTTTTTAAAAAACTTGCTTGATGTTTTGGGGGGAAATACAGAACATGGCTGTATGGTTTTCCCCTCCTCTTCAACTGAGACGTAAGTAGATTAAGGGTTCTCGCATGTCTTGACATACCCTGCCTCATCTATCCGTGTAACGGGTTCGTGGGAGACGAACTGCTATAGGACCTATGCTAAGGGTTCTGCAGCCGTGATGATGAGCAAATCTAACTGGTAAAAAGTCAAAGGACACATGCCAACCCCTATGCATGAAACCAGGTACCGGATCGGAAAGACCTAGAATACAGAGAAACCACAAAAACAGGACGTGCCAGGCCCAACTTGAAACGCAGGAACAGCTCCATCCTTTTACACCCAGGACGATGGAAAGAAACAACAGAACTATTCTGCTCAAGTTACGCCTCTTTGGATAATGCGACAGAGTGGATGGTAATATGTACAAGTACATGGATGAACAGAAACATATGACGACGATGGTGGTCCTAGTGCCCAATTCGATTTCTTTTTTTGATACAGGGCTATCCCTCGCCCTGCCCAACTCCGTCCACTAATCTGCCCGTTGTCTCGCCGCCCTGCCTGCCCGCCTGCTGCTCGTTTCTCCTTGTACTCCACAACCCAGCAGAGTTGCTCAAAGCAAACAGTGAAACACCAACGCCACAAGGGTGTTGAACTCACAACAGACAGCCAAGACTCGCAGACGGGGACACGGAAGAGGGTCGGCGGGTACATGCCACTCCACTCAAGTTGACAAAAGGACGGGGGACAGGAAGGGGGGCTGGTGCGTCTTTCGTACCGCGGCTTTCCGTCGCAGCCTAAATGGAAAGATGGAGAAGAAATACTCCAATCAAACATCATGCCTGGTTAGTTTCCTCGCCAATTGGAAACCAAACAGGGTAAGATATGATAGCATAAAGTGCTAATAATATTGAGACAAGGAGTACACGCTCAAGAGGAAGGAAAAGAGATGATTAATGAGTGGGCAGGAATACATGTGATGCAGGTAGGGTACAGTACATTTTGAGATGCAGTAAGGGAAATAGAGGGGGGGAAGGGTATTCCATTAGACATAAGTTTCTTTCTTTGCATGACGTTTCCAGAAAAAGAACCAATTAAGGGTGATATAGGAGAAGGAAATAAGATTAAAAGGGCATAGAGATCGGAAGTAGTTGAAAAGCAGAAGTTGGGGTATCATATGGTAAAGGAGATGGAGATGAAAAAGAGATGACCTGCCCGCCAAATGTAGAGAACACACCGGCATCAGATGAGTATGCAAAAATAGATATGGCGAGACAAAAGGAAAAGGAGCATTGGGACACAAAAAGGGTAAGAAAAAGAAAGCATAACCAAACAAACAAAAAGAAAAAAAAAGGTATTAGAAAGAGGTTACAATTAGATGAAGAAAAAGTAACGCACGGAAAGCTGCAGAATTTTGTGGGCAAAACGTGGCCAACATCAGGGCTGCAACATGCACACACACTCTCTGTCTGTCGCTCCCTCTTGTCTCTCCTTTTCCCTCCTCTCTCGGAAAGACAGACAACGGATCATATCCAACTCTAGGCTTTTGCATGAGAGGTTCTAAACCACACTCATAGCCTTGACTTTTGAGGGCTTTCTCTTTCTTTTCTCCTTTTTTTCGACTCTCCACTGGAATTAATGCGTATCATTCCTCAGTTCTATATCCCGAATGCTTTCTCTCAAGAAAAACACCAACAGACAAAAGAAAAATACTCAAAAAAGCAACACGGATAAAAAGCAAAAGCGATATGCAGTGCAATAGCCTTCTGCTGTCAAGAGATCCAGATTTGCCCTAAAACGGCCCACAAGAATTTCAGGGGTTTTCTTTTGGAGAGTGAGAAGAAAGATAGCTGCGAGGTACTGTATCTCGGTAATATATACGCGAAAAGAGGGTTGGCGGATGACAAGGAGAGGTAGTGGAGGGGGTAAAAATTTTCGCACGTCGCCGGTCGACTGTGGTCGTGCACGGAAGAGAGAGAAAGGATGGAGTGCAAGATCGCGGCTTCTTTTTTTTCACTGTCACAAAGTGAGGTAGGGAGGGGCGTACAACATCAGTCGCACATCTACAGGGGGCCGAAACCACGTCGAACGGGGGAGGGATTTTGGCCAACGAGTAAGGCTGTAAAGGGATTTTGCCCGTTTACAGTTCGGCAGCTTTGTCACGACATGCTGCAGGGGAGAATCCACTTCCGACTTTTGTGGCAATAACGCGCCAGCGATCGTTTTCATAGTCTTGAATTGCGTTACGCAGCCGTTGCACCTAGAAAGACGGAAACGAGAAACGAAAAATAAGAGTCAGCCCGAAACGGTACTTTTCTTCTTCGGTATCACAAGACGAGAAAGAAAAACTTGACGACGACGACGATGCTGATGATAATGATGATGGAGCAGAAGGGGCCAAGGGACATACCGCTTCATCTGTCCAAACGGTCGCCTTTGCTTTCAGCTTCGTGCAGTAACGGACTTGCAGAGTACCGCTTGTCCGACCAGGGAAGAAGTCGGCAATTTGCTTCCAGGTCAGGTTCTTGTTCTCCTTGAGCTCGACAAGCAGGCTGTCCTCCTCTGGGGTGAATTTCAATTTCGGCCCCCGCGGTCGTGGGGCTGGGTCGGGCATTCCCGGCTGGCCGACCACGCTCTGCGAGCCGGTCACGCCGCCGGGAGAGGTTAGGTCTGTGTCGCCACTCTGGGCGCCGGAGATGGTTGCCTGCGAGGGCAGGCGGTGGTGGTGATGATGCTGCTGATGTAACGGAGGGGACTGGTACTCGTGCTGGACGGACGGGTGGTGAGGATGATGGTGATGGGCCGAGTGGTCGGTCGGGCCAGGCAGGAGGATGTCGGCTGACTGCGAATCGTCAGCATGCGCGGTATCAGAGAGCATTGACAGGCCAAGGCCCGCGGCGGTGTCATCATTCTCGCCACCTGGCCCGTCATCTGTCCGTTGCCTTTTGGTTCCGTGGTGCCGCTTCGCGGCATAGGAGACCTGGAGGGGCGTAGAACTGTAGTGAGGCGGGAGTTGGGGTGGTACCATCTGCGGGGGGATCATGACGGGCTGCTGGAGCTCACGCACGACGCCATGGGGCCCCGGGGACGCCATTACAACGGAGCGCTGCCCGTGCGGTTGCGGCTGCTGCTGTTGCTGCTGTTGGGGCGGCTGGGGTTGCGGTTGCTGCTGCTGCTGTGGTTGCTGCTGTTGATGCTGGTGGGTTGACTGCTGATGCGGATGGGGGTGGTGGGAGTGGTGGGGATGGTGGGCGGCATGCTGGTGGTGTTGCTGCTGGGATTGAAACTGAGCATGCTGGCCACTGGAGATGAAGGCAACCTCGTGGCGTCCCCCATGGTGCAGCCCCTGGGTCGAATGCTGTCCTGCCTCGTATACCAGCTGGCTCTGTTGTTCCTGGGCCTTTGACTGTTCGTGGGTGGGATAGTCAATCTGATAGTCTCGATACGGATCCGCCAGCGTCGCGGTTGTAACTCGAGCGCTGCTAGAGCTTGACAGCTCTAGCAGGCTACTGGATAATTCGCCAGGGAGTCGGTGAAGAAGAAGTACTGAAGGGGATCGGGAACCTGTATCCGCGCGTGCTTTATGCCGTTTTGGTTTCCCTTGGGTTTCTTTGAATTCCTTTTGCACCCTTGCACCCTGGTTCCTGTTCCTGACGGACTATCCTCACACAGCCAAGCAACCAAAAAGGCGAGGAAAGAAAAGGGAAGGGAGAAAAAAGGAGCTTCCCTGCGAATGAGTGTGTTCCTCCACAGCTGGGACGGAATCCGGAGAGTATCCCCTCGGGGTCTTCGTTGGGGGTTCTTGGGGGAGGAGGGAGGGGAGGGGGGTGGTTCCGCTCACCCTGGGAGGGCCGGGATCCAGCGGCGGAACCAACAATTGCTCAACGCAATTTGCAGGCAGGGAAGAGGCCACACACGCACGCACACACACGCGCGCACAAAACGCACACTCGTGCAGACAGCTCCAGAAGAAAGAGAGAAGAGAAGGTAGAAAAAAAAAAGAATAGGAAAGGAAAGAAAAAAGGAAGAGAAACAAGCTGCTGAAGAGCAGGATGAGAAACAAATTGAAAAAAATATATATAAAAAAAAGGAAAAAAAAAAAGAAAAATGAATGGAGGAGACAGGGACGGAGAAAAAAAAAAGAAGATTTATATAATATGGGGTAATAAGGGCCTCGTGCAGCAAGGCAGCCAAAGGAGCGATGGAGTGCAGAGAGATGGAGGGAGAGAGGAGCTCCGCGACGAATAGGCCGGAGAGTATAATGTGGGAGTCTGGCAGTGGAGGAGGCGAGGAGGCAGCAGCAGCAGCAGCAGGAATAATAGGCGGGCTGGTGGATTGCTGGAGTTGTTTTGTTGTTGTTGTTGCCGTTGGAGCAGACAAGGCAGTGGGCAGGCAAGGGAAAATAACACGAGACGGGCATAGTAGCGAGTAGTTGAGAGTGTTATTATTATATGCTTGGGGGGGAGGGTCAAGAGGGAAGCCGTGGCGGAGAAGCGTGCCAAATAGTAATATTAGCTGCAGTATTATGCTGCCGGGATGGGCGATGATGGACAGATCGGATAGGTTGTGCCTCGAGGGAGAGCTGGCAACCAGAACGTAATCTGTGAAGGGGGTTCATTTCACTAACTCACTAAAAAAGGACTCAACGCCTGCTTGCATCACAAATGAAATTAATTTAGAAAAGAGCAAAGAGATTGGGAAATGAAATTGCTTGCTTGACCTTTTATTTTATTTTTTTTTATTTTATTTCGACATGGCCGTTTTTATTTTTCTTTTTTATTTTCAGTCTTTTTTGTTTTTTTTTTTCTCTGATTTTTTTTTTTTTGCTTCTGTTGTTCATTTCTGTCGTCATTTCCTCAATTTCTTTTAATAGCTTTTGTCGCAGAGAAGAAGAGACAAGCGAATTGACAGGCTGGAGGGGAAATTTCAAGGACCTCAGGTCATGTTCGCCGTCAATGCTTCTGAAGCTGTCTGTTAGTCAGGAAATGTCAGTTCGTTAGTCGGGAACCCTGGGCCTGGGGTGGGGACCGAGAGGGGCGTTGTTGGGGGGGGTGCAGTTTTAGCTTGTTCGGTCAACGTGGATTTTTCGACTGCCACGAGGGCGTTTGGAGAGAAGAAGCAACAAGATCAAGCAAGGAAACCTGGGACAAGAGAGTGAGTGAGTGAGTGAGTGAGTGAGAGAGGCGTTGGTGTTCAGCAACAGGCGCGACCCAGTCCCTTAGTTACTGGTTAGCTCCGAGTGACCCAGCTTTCCCTCAGCGACCGTTTTTTTTCTTTTTCGTCGCCGCCCCTCCCTAGTGTGAGAGGGCCACCCCGGAGAGGCTGCCGTGATGTTAGTTTTGCAGGCTAAAACCTGACGGCGGATTCCATCAAGTTCTAGGCGACAATCCTACATCAGGATCCCCCCGCCTTCGTGCCAGCCCCCCCCGAACGGCCAATCGTAAGGCATAACGAGTACGGGGGGAGGAGGTGTGGTTTAACTACCCCAACGCGTGTAATACATCATGATTCCCCTCTCTCTCTCACTCTCTTCATGTTCTCGTCATTGTCTATGTATGTATGTATCAGCGGCATGCAGCAACAGCAGCGATGCGCGCCCTGGGGTAGTCGGAGTAGTAGTAGTTGAGGCTCCACAACAAGCACGCAGGGGGAAAAGCAAGCAAGCAAGCAAAGCAAGTTACAACAACGTGATCAAACAACCCACCTGGTTCGCGGTTTGGCATACCGTGCCATGAAGCGACCGGCCAGGATCAAAAGGGCTGATCGGTCGCTTGGTTACTCTTAATTAGCCCTCTTCCCACAGTCGCGGATCAAGGGGTTGTTGTGTTGCCCGTTTTTTCTGCTCCGTCAGTCGGACTGTTTTACAGGTCCAGGCCCAGGAAGAGAATATCGCTGAGCAGTCAGTCAATAGCACTGTGTAGAGGAAGAGAAGCTGTAGACTAGTTCCCTTTTCGCCTTGCTTTGTATTGAATCGAATCATCCCAGCAGACCGGTGCGTGGGAATTGCTTCGTGCTAAGAGCCTTTTTCCCTTTCTTGCGGCACACACCCGGTCCTGATCGTGTTTCACAGCTGTCAGAGAAACAGTTTCTTTCTTCTCTTTTCCATTCATTCCGTCTGTGCAAGTTGGGGTTATTTTGCTGTCACGCTTGGCTCGTCGTTGCTCTCTCCACAAATCCATATCTGCAGCTAGTCGCCTAGTTGACTAGACCTTTAGCTAGCAGCAGCTGATCGGCGGCACGTCCTCCCCCACGCTGCCTCGTTTTCTTTTTTCTGTCTTCTTTTCTTTTCCCTCCAACTAACTAGCTAACTAGTTAACTCCTAGCTAGCAAGCTTGATTCTCCACAGTCAGCAGCCAGCCGGCTCGCTCGCCAGTTATGTATCGATCTGCCCTCTTCAGCTGCGCGTGGCTCGCTTATCGGCTCTGGAATATTGCCAGAACTGGCTTCTGCATCGGCAAATCAAGGGGGGAAGAGCTCACCACTATTTCTTTTTTTCTTTTTGTCATCGTAATCCCGTAACTAGCTGGCCATGAAACTTGCCCCGCCGGGAGAGGTTCATCAATCCCCCTCGTCCTCCTCACCATCGTCATCATTATCCATCCTTATCCATCAATTTCCTCCGGTGAAACACATCAACGCGCTGTCTCCTTGGATCAAACTCATTCCGGCTAATCAGCGGGCAAACCCGTTCCCAGCCCCAGGATACCCGGGAGTTAGTTCAATCATCAAACTGCTCGATGGACAAGAGACCTACCCTGGCTCAGTTATGCATAACTGATAATTAAGAAAGAAATGATTCACGTGTCAGCCCTGGTCCGAAGTGGACCGTGTGATTGACATCTTGGTCCCTGTCGTCCCTCTCTCTCTCCCCTCGTCTCCTACCCCCTTGTCACTTCAACCAGCAGCTAGCCTAGCTAGTGAGCTTGCTGTCCCCTTGGCTTGACCATCCCTCAGGCGTGGGAAACAACGTGGCGTGCAGACTTGTCTCCAGGGCAGAGCGAATCACTGACCTACCCCCCTTCCAGTATGTCCGGCACATATAGTATATAC
The DNA here is from genome assembly GCA_001430955.1 of Chrysosporium queenslandicum. Classification (NCBI taxonomy): domain Eukaryota; kingdom Fungi; phylum Ascomycota; class Eurotiomycetes; order Onygenales; family Onygenaceae; genus Chrysosporium; species Chrysosporium queenslandicum. The sequence continues at coordinate 98,767 of LJPI01000951.1, read as the reverse complement.
TGTACTAGGCTGCTCTGTCACTCGGGTAACAAGACCACTCTCTCACCACAGCCATTTCAACCAGAAACACCAACTCCTGTAAGCTGTACATACATACCTCTTCATCCTCAGTAGACATGGACTGTCCATATCCTAGGTAACTAGTAGCCGACTTTGCTCCAAGGATTCTTTGCGGAGCCAAACTAGTGAATCGGCGTCAAACCTAATCAGCGAACAACGATGTCGATGTCAACAAGAACCCGAGAGCGAGCTTCCAGAAATAGATCGCCTTGAATCAGAAAAATAAGAATAAAAAGAAAATCAGAAAATAAAAAACAAAAAAATTAGAAAAATAAAAAGTAAAAAAATAAAATAAAAAAGAAAACCAAAAAATAAAAAATAAATAAAAATTATCCGGGCTGTCAGATTCCAACCCTCCACCACCCAAAACCCCGGCACAATTCCAACAACCCAATACTGGGAAATTCTCCCAGAAAATCTCTTATTTTAAGATTGCCAGATCGTATTTTGATATTATGATCCAAACGTCAAAACACAAAGCTCCATCACTCCCCAGAATATTAGGGTATCATCACTTGCTGGACTCGACGAAAAAAAAAAAAAAAGAAACTTGCAGGCTTTTCCCGCGAGATTTGCGACCGTTGTTAATTTTCTTTTCTTTAGGTTGATCGCTGGGGGCCATACTGCATGGGCGCGCGCGCTCAGCTTCTTTAGGTGCATATGCAGCAAGGCAGATCTGCCCACCGACATCCCCATCGCCAGGCGTCGACTACCAGTCGTCTAGTTAATCCACCGCCAGAGCTGTCTAATTGCTTAATTTGACTTGGTCTTGTCTTGATTCGTCTCTTCTCGGTCTGTCCGTCTGTTACATCTTGTCCCTCGCACCAAACCCCCCCCCCCCCGGACCCGATTTCGATTTCAGGGCTGGCGCTTCCTCTGCCCGATGAGATTTCAATTGCCAACAAGGGGCGCAGCGGTCCGACTGACTTCATGCCAATGCCATCTCCCGAGCACCGACGATACGTCCGTGCTGGTAGTCTCTGGCCGTTGGGCTTGTACATACATAGTTGTAGTTGTAATTGTTGTAGTTGTAGTAGCTGTTGTTGTTGATGACGATGATGATGATGACGCTGGACAGGCATTCTTGTTCAATTTTAAGACAAAGGAACTTGATCCCGGTCAGCGTCTGAGGCGTGCCAATGCTCTTTCGGAAGCTAAACTTGGCAGCGAAATTTGAAGCCCCCCCAGCCCGCCCCTCCCGCCATTCTTCTCATTCAATTTCAGATTCCTTTCAATCTCTCTTGTTTTTCGTTTTCGTTTTCGCTTCTCTTGCTCAAACTAACTCTTCAATCTTCTGTTGTCTCTTAATTCCCTTTTCCTTTTAATTGCGATTCCCGCATCCAGTGTGCTCACACCCCCGGCCAACTCGCGAAGAACTGTGCCTGTGTGTCCAACTTCCCCCCCTGCCTAGCTGGAAGCTTTGCCCTTTTTTTCGGTCCGATTTCTGAGGTCATCGACGAAATTGGGTTGTTGCTGATCTCCATCAATGGGAACAATCCTTGTCCGAACACGCAAGGATCCCAACCTCTCCCGCTAGCTAGCTAGTTCAACTCCACCGTTTCGGCATCATCGTCTGTTGGTGTCGGCAGCCCTAATCCACACAAGCCCTGCTGCCCCTACCAGCGCACGCTATCGCCCAGTTACCTGCTGTCAGATTATTTCCCCCTTGCTGACGATCAGGTACATCCATCCATCTCAGAAGGAAAGATGCGGCTCGACTGTCCAATCGCAGCATTTTTTTTTTATTCTTTCCTTTCCCTTCCTCCCCCTTTGGTTTTCTCTTACCTTCTTTTATTTAAATCGCTTGAAACTAACGCTTTGCTTGAAGCCTTGAATTTCTCCCTGCTTCTGCTGGCCCAAGATTTATGCAGTTGCTCCTTGGGATCGACTCAGTGCAGACCTGCCTGTTCTTCCTCTTTCGTCTGAGCTTGGATCTGCTGACGGGCATCCAGGCCCTACATGCAGGGTCATGAACTTACCTCCGCATTCCTGTTTTACTCGTGGAGAAAAAATAAATAAATAAAACGAATGCGTAAAAACAGGAGGGGAAAAGAATTGAAAATTAAGGCCAAAAAAAAAGAGTGATCAACAACACGTTCTTGACCTGTATCAAGTTCTCAACCCTGACACATCGGATATGAGACCGAGAATACGACCCAATCATCGTTTTCAAAACTTGCGTCTTTTAATTTCTGTTCAGGACCCCAGCATGGAGGGCGAACATGCACGTTCATGCACAGCAGAGAAGTACCCACCAAGCACACGCCCACGCACACACACAATGCGCGCCTCAGCCATGTGTATTTGAGTGAGATGCCACATCTAGCCACAAACGTACCATATACATACCTTGACAGTTTGGGTGGTTGTGATGATGACTTACTCGCTGCTTAAGGTTGCGACGGCTTGCCAAGTAGAGGGGGACGAAAGTTGCAACACCTAGTATAGTGTGTGTATACCTTTACCTATATATGTGGTGATATGTAAGTAGCCTGCACACCCGAAAGACCAAAAAAAAGTATCTCTGGCCATTAACAGCAAGCAATTAATTGTCAGGGCCCCCGCATGCCAACTGCATACAACTGGCAGACACACATCCTGCCCGAGATTGAGTTTTTACGACTCGGGCGATACTCCGCACTCCATTAGGCACCACGGTCCACATGCATACATAGGTTTGGATCTATGTGCCTCCATCGCAATCCTGAAGCAAGGCCCAGCCCAGCCCGACCATGGTGGCAGGATAGGGAGGGGAAAGGATCTGGGGGGCAAGGCCCGTACGATGGAGATTAACCGACCAGATCCCATCAAAGATGGTTGCATGACGAGAAATTTAAGGAACGAAGTTGTAGATCTGGGGAACTCTCAAGGGCGATGTCACGAAAAGGGTTACTAAGCAGGCGCGACTAGGCACGAGGAGCACTTTGCCTTGCATGGCTGTGTCTCTCGCCCTTTCCTTTCGGATTGTAGATGTGTGTTCCTGCAGATTCCAGAAGACAAGCTGCGGACAGCCGACATCCATACATATCTAGCTGGATGCACCCTTTTGGATTTCCCCGCAGCACTAGGCACCCAGTGCCTCCGGCCCGGATTGACAGATTCAAATACTTCCGGGCTGTAGTCGGGCCTGCGTTAGGCTAGGTATCACCTGCCGAGGGGCGAAGCACACTGCTCGCGGAACTCAAAAAAAGGGGTGAAAATATCCAAGGATATGGCAGTGTTGAGATTCAAAAGTGACGGTCGAAAGGGCGAGAGGAGGATCTGGGCTTCGATTCTGTATGCAGTTTCAGGGGCCCTGCTTCCTGTCCCCGTCCCTCAGCCGTCTCCTCTGCGCCGAGTGCATGTGCTGCCCACCCAGATTCTGGCATCCCAGCAGGAGTCCTTCAAAAATACCCGAAAATCATCTGCGAGACATCAGAGCAGGACCCAACTGTATAGCCAACCGGCTTCTCGTACCTGTCAAGTACGGCAAAACAAAAAAAAAAAAAGAAGATTAGGGGAAGAAAGCATAAAGCCACTAGTCGCACAAGAAGACCCACAACCTAGAATGGCATCTTCGGCAACCCAAACCCATGTAACGCCGTATACTCCATACATCCTCTGAAGAGACGATCGAGGCATGCCTTGGCAAAAGTGGATATTCAGGCCGTTTCTATTTTGCTTTTGACAAACCAGCCCAGTTTCAATTGGCTCGCATTCGCATAATATCGGGCGGGATTCCGTGCTAGCTGTAACTTATGCCCGTTAGTGGTCTGGATACGCTTGAAATTTGACTTTGAGCGCCACATGGGTGGGAGGATCACACCGTTTTTGATGCACGCTAATCACGCACAAAATTCCTTTTGCTCTAAGAGCTTTTTTTGCGCCACAATCAAGGCCAAAAAACTAAGAAGTAAGAGAAGGCACACGCCAGGCGGGATCATGGGGCATGAGGCAGAAGAGTACTTCGGTCGGTTGACATGACACACTGGAAAAACAAAGTTCCCGCATGAAATTATCCGATCACACACGAGCGTGTCTCAATCGTTGCCAAAATGAACGTCCAAGACAATCCATTTCGACGGAAATGACGTTGTCTTGGGAGAAAAGTCCGTGCTAGTTTTAAAATACGAGAAAACGACGTAAAGCAAAGGGAGAAGGCACAGTCGCTTTTCGCATCTTGATTCCTGCATTTGCTCTTTTCTGCTTGATCGTGTGAGTTGGGTGTCTGGCGTATCATGTCTTTTGCGCGATTTGGCCGCGACTATCACCTTAGCCGCATGAATCTTAATCGGGAGCCGCGCCGGAACAGCGGTTGATCCGACACCGACCTTCCCGTTTCAGACTAGTCTGCCGCCTTCCTCCGATGGCACTCCCACCCAATCAGAATGTGCCTGACATAACACCCTTCCACGGGGCATGGGACGAACTGGCATCCCCCTTGGGGCAAAGGGGGTCCTTTCGCTCTGCGTCTGCCTCTGCTCTCTCCCTCTAACACTCAAGGCGTCTCCGAGCCGAAGTAAGAGAATTTGCATGTGCTTTCATCAGTTTCAGCCCATGCTCTCCATCTCCTCTGTGAATAATTTATCCCGCTCCACAAACAATGCCGATATCATCGCAGCCTCCCTGCTCCTGCACACAGCCCCGAAATGCTCCTTTTCGATAAAACCGTCAAGTTTCGCCCCCGCAAGTCGAATACACCGGGCTCCAACGCGTATCATGCGTTGGACCAATCGCTTTGCATCCACCTTGTTCCCGTCATCACAGAATTTGCCCCAATCATTCTCAATCGCATTATTAATCATCTCCCGTCCATGGAGAATGAGAGCCGATCTGAATATCTGCTGCCGGACCGGTGATATTTTCGTAGAAGGGTCTTCCCTGGAGGAATCTCGATAGTTTGTCTCGTAGTGTATCTCCCGCCAAGGGGCGTAGCTGGGACGGCTCTCCCGATTGTATTGAAGGCAAAGGGCCTCGATCAGCACTTCAAGTCCCTCCTGAACACGGGGCTGACTTGTACAGTATCCCCAAGCGATCAAGTATAGGTGCAAGTGGGCCAATAGTTGCGCCATATCGCCATTGGGGCCTCTTCCCAGAGCAGCAAACTCCCAGTCGATAACACCCATTTTAATATCCTCTGTTAAGCCCCATAGATTTCCAATAAGAATCCCACCGGGCCACAGGTCACCGAGAACAAAACAACCTTCTCCTTCGAAAAAATCATCACGTTCAAAGTCTTCTTCCACAATGCGGGCCAGCTCCTCGGAATCGGGGATATTAAAGCGTTCTAGGTAAGGTCTGATGGTCTGAACCGCCGCGCTTCTCACCACTTCTTTCATGCTCGGGTTCTGGAGGGCATTGAGATCCCGGTCATTGAAATAAGCGATGATTTCATCAAGGGTACGCCTTGCGTGCAGGTTTGCAAAGAATTTTCCCAAGCACGTCCCGACATATCCGCAATATCCCTTGTTGGCGAAGAGCTTGGTTGACAGGGCCTCGCCATGAGAGAGAGGCGACAAATAGTCCAGCAATGGCGGCAGATTGCCCAAATCTTCAAGGATCAAAACATGAGATCCCTCGTCATGATTTATCAGTGCTGGAACAACAGGTATGTTGTTCGAAAACGTGGATGCTAGAGGTCCGGAGAAGAGATTTAACACGCTCGCTTCGACTTTCTAGGAGTGAAACCGTTTCAGCCTCACCCCCGAAAAACCAAGAATCGCCCAAAGGACAAAGCGGATAAAAGAAAGAGGAAAGAGAATATAAAAAACGGAAGAGAAATAATATAAACAGCAAAAAAAGAAAAGAAAAGTAAAAGAAAAGATAAAAAGAAAACTTCAGCGCGTACCTGTCTGACCTGGTCGAACGGGGCGCTTTCTCCCACGCTGGCCACAAACGGTGGTGCATACTTCAATATCAAACTGCCATACCCCCAAACACGCTTGGGCCGACCAGCGTTTCCCTCGCCGGCCTTAAAACCTCCCTCGTCGATTTCGGCGCTTTGGCAGCTACTCTCTTCCGACCCACATACTGTCTTTTCGGCCCGAACAGTGAGGTTGACAAGCCCGCCTGTGAGGCGTGTGATCTCCCAGCTGTGTTCGGGGTCAAAGCGGTGAAGGTAAGATTGGAAGTCAAACGCTGCCGCCATCACTGCTTATAAAGGATAGGGGGGTATGGATATGGTTAAGTAGTAGCCGCTGCACAACCCGGTTATGAACCCACACCAATACCTGTCGAGGCAGGGATTCTGGGAGACAACGCACCACCCTCAAGAACGCGGGGACGAGTGCCAATGATGTGGGTGCTGCTTGGATGAGGGCGAAGGGGTTCGATTGGTGCGCTGTCTGTACCTGACAGCAGCCCGTGGATGGAGCTTTTTGACTGGGTGAGAACTCGTGGCAAGTGTTCTTGGTTTTTATGCTTGCTTTTTTATTTCTGTTTGCAAGGACTGAGGTTTCATGCTGAGAGGTGGGCACTTTGCCAATATAAATACTCCGTACTCCCTGCTTCCTACAAATGCTGAAAAAATGACTAATAATGAGTACGGAGTAACAATCTGCGGAAATATTTTCTACACGAGGGAATTCATTGCTACATTCTCATCATTGGCTGATAGAGCAGGATGACCAAAAATTACTCATACAGAATATTCCTAAACTGCCTAGAATACATACCAAATCAGTAGCTATCAATCTTCATGGTATTAGAATACATGCCATCATCCCCCAGGTACCACAGCTTTGAACGAAACACAAATATTTTTCGCGGTAAAACGCCATGCAACACATTCATCGTCTCCCGAACGATATTCTCCTTGCCGAATGATACAAATCAACATAAATAAAAAGAAAGCAATCATGCAAAGTTATCAGTCCGATCAACCCAAATATCCTCTAACTCGGCAAAATTCTGGAAATGCAAAGGCCGATGTTGATCATCATAGAATCGCAATGGGGTGTCAACCTTGACATACACCGGTCTCTTCTCCACGCTGCCAAACGAGCTGCCCATGAAACTGAAATTCCACACGTTGTTCTCAGGAACCAAGAAATAACCGCGGATACGGTCACTGAGCAGGAGTTGACACTTCTCCCCAAACCCTGTCGAGAATCCCTGTGGTTGGTCGGAACTCGTGTCCTTGTTCTCCGCACCCCATTTATAACCTTGAGGAGTCAACGCCCATGCAGACAATGATACGGAACCAGGTGTGAAGGAAACTGTCATGGTCACCGTCTTTTTATCCCATGACGGATGCGCATTCATTAATCGGGAGTGCTGCGTAACGTCCATCGCGGTCATGTATGATGGCTCGTTGCCCGACATGGTATGAATGATTCCAAGCGGCTCTAGATCGTCAAGATACTCATGCTTCGGTAATTGCTGAGGCAACTGAACGTCACGAGTGTTTCCAACTTGAGGTATCATCACAATCGTGAGTATCTCCTTGACTTGTGAATTGTCGGGCGGCGAGCGGCCGTATAGATAGCCGGCTACTTGAACTCGAAGGTCCGAGATCGTGATGAATCGCTTGAGGATGTTCTTCGGCATGATATATGTGAAATGGCCATCCTCTTGGATATCTTCGGAGGAGATATAGATATTATTGGCGCGAGTGCGGAGATTCGATGTCGCTATAGCACGCGTACGCCATTCTGTCTTCGAGGCAAAGGATTGTTGTTCGTATTGGGATGTGGTCGTAACAATAATCTCTTCCCCACGCACGTTCTGCGTCTTGGTAGTCACAGCTGTAAGCTGTTTCTGTTCCTGTTGCTGCTTCTCCATTTCGGCAGCTTGTTGGCGCTGTAGAGAGGGTGCGCTAATCTCCATTCCGAGAATGATATCTCGAACTTCACTACTTGTGAGACTCTGGGTGTTGACATTGTTCTTCTTGCCGTAGTCATTCAGAATCAAGTCACGGAGCTGGACTTCAAGTTTAATCCAATCCTCATCCGAAAGCGTAGGCCAGATATGGTGCTCCTGGGTAATTACACTCTTATCTGGACGTAAGAGGATTTTGGTCTTGTCAATGTTGACATGAAGCGCTCGGAGAATCAAAATCAACCGCGAGAACGCCGTGTACGACGAAATCGTCTTTAGCCATTCGTCATACAAATTGAACAGTACCATCTGCGGTTCCGTCGCCCGAAGGATCATATCTGCTAGCTTTTCAATCTTCATCGCTGCCTGGAAGGGAAGTTGCAGTTCGGATGCGCGGATCGAAATGTTCGGGAAGTCAAGCAGATGAACCTCAAGGGGATCCAGGAGACCCTTTCTGGTTACGATAAGCTGCTTGGGTTGCTCCTCAACCGGCAGAGATCTGATAAGAGCCGCCACTTCTTCCGCGGTTTTCCATTTGGCTAACTGACCCAGACGTTTCTGACCAGCCCAAACGCTTGTGTGGATGATTTTCAAAAATAGCTGACCGGTCCGGGGGTTGAAGATGAAAATCGCACCGTTGATGGGTTTTGTGGTCAAGTTACCTTCAAATGTCTTATGGATTGTCACACGGTAGACATTAGTATCGTCGATAAACAACTGGATCTGGTTACTGAAAAGCTCAGAATAGTTCTGCGAGTTCAAGAATTCTTGGTTGCTCTCCGACGCATAGAGCTGAAGACCCTTACGAATACGCTCCCTAAGAACGTATAAAGCCGGGTTTGCTTTCATTATCTTGGCCATAGCTTGTTGGACAAGGGCCTTCAAACCAGGGAAATATTGTCCGTATGCAGAATAGAGGTTATACGCCAGGTCGATTCCGATCATAAGCCCGGTTGCCGATGGGTAGATACTCATGCTATCAGTTGTGTAGTCAAGATATTTAGCACGGACATATCTTTCGATATCATGAGAATCGTAGTCGCCATATCTTAATTGCACATCCAACCAGAACTTGTTTGTAGTTGTAGCCTCAATAACATCCTTGGTATCGAACAACAGCGAAGGGCGAGTGACATTCCATTTGTGTGTAGCGAATAGAAGGATATCCGCGCAAGAACTGTTCATCTTGTACGATTTTCGGGGGTGGATAGTCTCTTTTTGGACCGTTTCAATGCCCAGCTGTTCGAGCTCCTGGTCTAACACTTGGCAAAGATCCATCACAACGGATTCGTGAATCTTCTGCCACAAGTGGGCTCGGAAAATCTGAATGAGAGATATCTTCAAGGTGGGGATCTTGCCGTGCAAGAAGATACCAGTAAGGTCGAGCTGAACTTGGAAACCAACATAAACATTTGCACGATTAATAGTCGGAGACCACCATAGAGTGAAGCGACGGTTGGGAATCTGATTCAGACCTGATCTCTGGGCATTGGTAAGCTTCTTGAATTTCATTGATTCTTCAAAACCACTGTTGTGCAACACGAGATAATCGTGGCGCAGGTAGAGCTGGTCTTTGTCGACTCGAAAGCCGGCCCATTCTGTCTTCTCGGGCTCGAGGCTGATATCCTTGATCGTGAAGCTATGCGTTTGGGGCGCGAAATGCGCAACGCCTTGCTTGCGCGCAAGGAGGCAAGGAACTTCCGCTACATTGCCGGATATCTGGGCAATTAGCTGGACGATGGGTTCTGTGCGCTCCGGATTCCATGCCATCATCCGCTTTGTCTGCACACTAAGACCCAGTGATCGTGCCAACGCCACAACGTCCCAGAAGAGCTTGGCGTGCCAGCGCTCACTCTGGGCGAAGCCGAACATGTTCTCGGGATGGACATACCAACCATCGCTGTCGATGAGTCCGGCAAGAACAGTGAGACGAACGGATCTCGAGTTCTTCATGTAAATCGGCGGGATACGCTTCTGATCGGCTTCGGGGCCTGTTTCACGAGTGACGAGCCCCAGGTCTTGGAGCGCCTGGAAGAGCGGGTTCACTGAGCTGCCATCGGCTTGAGAAAGAACTTCACCAAGGAGTTGCTCTAGCTCATCGTTACGCAAATCTCCGTATGCTCGATAACCGGTTCGTAGGCGGTGCTTCCGATAGCCAGGGAGCTTCGGGAGGCTCTCTTGGAATTGCTGATAATTTCTACCAACCTGACGATTGTCCTGATTGTCGATGTCTTTGGTCTCGATTTTATCGTGCTCAGTAGCAAGATATTCGTCCTCACTATCTGTCTCAAGCTGGTCGAGATCAAGCCCACCTTCTATTACTGGATCCACCCTTGGTAATGGCTCTTCACAGAGCTTGGCCTGTCCAGCCAACTTTGCGGGCTCCGAACCTGAAGCTGGCGATTGGGATTGTAGAACGGCCAATCGTTGCCTCCGAATGGTCTGCCGTGGTTGACGTAGCGGAGGTTGAACTGAATACTGCGTCTGATCCGCCTTTTCATTCAGCTGGGCGACGGTGGAATGGCTAGGTTGACCGTGACAAACAAGGTGCATATCTAACTCGGCAGCATGGTCTACAAGAAACTCGCGGATCGCTTCTTCGTTCTCATTGTGAATCGCGGTATGCTTGCGCTTCCCATTGCCGAGCCAAAGTCCGAGGAAATATGGGCTTACTGGCACAGCCAGCTCGGGCATATCAAAGCCAGGGGATCTAAAAACCTTATACAAACTTCTTTCCTTGGAATCAAGGGCGGCAAAATCGGCAGCTGTGATTTCTACAGTGTCATAGAGCTCGGCTGCGGAGGCTTCACGTGAGATTTCTTCGTTCCCACAACCTTGATGCCCATCATCTTTGCTTGGCACACTGCTGCGGTGTTTCTCCCGGTGCAGTACTAAGATATGGTTTGGCGTGACCACGAGGTCTTCTTTGCTTGCATCAATCTTGATCCGATAGAGGCGGTCTTGACCGCTCACAATGTTGAAAACACGGCGAGGCTTGCCGTCAGGGCCGAGAAGTAGGTCACCTTCTCGGACATCCTCCACGTTGATCTCAGTACCATCGTACCGCAACAGCCGTGTTCCCTTGGCAAGACATGCCCTTTCCCAGAAGAGACCTTCCCAAGATGGGAAAGCAGTGGCTTTGAAAAGGGTGTGCTCCAGAATTGTTTCGACACCTCCCAGAGCTTGGATCACGTCTGTCCGGTACGCATTAAGATTCCACAGTTTGCCATCGTGTCTTTGACTAGTCCACCAGAAAGGATTGCTCTTCATCAATTGATACGTCTTGAATTCGGTGCGAGTACGGAAACCCTTATCGAAACTGAGTGTACTGCGATCTTTTTGGAATAAAGTATTGATACGCGGCAGACCGCGATCCCAGCTGTCTTCCAAGTCCTCAAGCGTCAGCCTTCGGTTTTGCTGGTTGGCCTCTTGTCTTTTCTGGGAATACTCCATCCAGACACGCTGGGAGTCAATAAATTCCGCTTCCCATGGGATGATATAACGGAAAATGTTGGGAATGAGCGTCTCTTCGTCGTGCGACATGCCAGCTCTATAATGGGTGACACCCGTGTCTGTCTGTTTTGACCACCGTTTGTCACTCGCTGGGATGAGGATGTGTGATCCAGAGATCATGCCCAGCCCTCCTAACTCTTTGGGAGTGTAGAACACTGCAGGAGGGAAACGCGACGGCATTTTGGAGTTGAGGCCAATCTTTACTCGCGTTTGAATCTTGGTTTCGCATTTCACAATGGTGTCCAGAAGGTTGACTGTCGACACTGCAGCTTCACGGTAATACGTGAAAAGCGCAATTAGGCTGGTGTTCCATTTATTCGCGATTTTAGTGAAAGTGGTTGATCCAGAGGACATGAGAATCTGCCGAATGCGATTGTTGAACTTCTGAATGTCTTCTTCTGTGACCTGAAGGAATGCATATGCTGTTCGTTCTTTCGTTGAATTATCCGTGAGTGACCAGACACTGTCTTTAACCGAAAATTCTTCATTTTGGTTCCGAATTTTTGGCAAGATACGGACTTCGAATCCGCACATGGAGAACAAAAGATTCGGATTATCCCGACTGTAGACGCTGGCAAAAGTGTCGTCCCATTCAATTGTGGTTATGGACCTTGGAAGACGGTTCTTCAAGTCCCAAAACACGGCACGGCCAAGATTAACATCATGTCTCATCAGTCTCATCCTCGAATCTCTCGGCCAACACTTCTTATTCTTATACCCGATGACATTTTCAAAGTTAGGGTCGGGTTGTTCTGTCAAGAACCGTTGTATCAAGTCTCGAGACTCGTCGGCAGTGAACCTGAAGAATACCCATATCTTGTCAATGTATCTTGTATAGAGACGGATCGGATGCCTGGTCTCTGTTGCTCGGTCTCTGAATTGCAGGAAGCCATTCGGGCTCTGTGGCGGACCAGCTAATTCACTGGCTCGCTGGAGTCCAAGAAGAAGCAAGTCAATTACTAAGCCGTAATATTGGAAAACAAAACCCGAGAATTGGAGGCCGCGAATTAAACCATAGCTGTTTGTATGGTTCATATCTTTGTAGTTGAGTTGAACGTTGTTTTTCGACGTAATATAGTCTGCTAAGTTGTGGTCCATAATAAGTCTAAGCAAACGATTAAGTAGCGTAAGATCGATTTTTTCATAAACCTTTGAGAGCTCCGTTTCAATCATGACATTGCATTCGCCGTCAGCCGTTTCCCATACATTTGAAAGGTTGTTGATGCCTTGGGCCCATTTATAAACCAACAATGGTGGAACTTCGGAATCAGACGGCTTGATCCAGGACGGGAAGAGGTGACGTTGATCAGCTTGGTACCAGAGATATTGGTCCAAATATGCATCGGTGATCTTTTCGATAGGTTCAATGTCGTAAACTGGGTTAATATGGCTATAATTGTCGTTCATATCAATGCCAACTTCTTTGAACGCTCGTTGGGTCAGAAGGAAGCGCTTAATCCTTGCAAGGGTCGTGCCAGGGGAATCGTATGCCTGCTCAATTAAGGCAAGCTCTTCTCGTTGGCTTTGATTCAGACGGCCTTTGACAGAATATGCTTCGCGCAAACGTTCCAACGCCAAGATTAAAATCTTCGTGTCATGTTTGTAGGATACACTAGGGAATGGAATCGGTGAAAATTTGCGGGATTCAAGCCAATGTACAGTAGTGGTGTAAATGGCTACAGCTTCCTCGGACGACACATACGGCCCATCTTTGAGGTAGTTGTGCTGCCGCTCTTGTTCAGCTTTCAGCCAGAGACGAGTCAAGCGGCCAAGGTTTTTCTTCGCCACTGTCTTATCAACTGTTGCTCCGCGCCGAATTCGCTCGCGGTTGTAATGAGCAACCGATATCCACCAATCCGCCTTGCTCTTGACGTATCGCAAAATAATGTTTTCGATAGGCGCTGGAAGACCTGGTACTTTCCATGGAATATTACTCTTCCAGCATCTCCACGCTTCTGAAAGATGCTGGAGGACCGTATTGACTTTGTTCTGTTTTATTCCTTCTGGCATCATGTCCATAAGATCCGCCATTACAGACGCTCGGAGCTCCAAATCAAAGTGAGACTCAACTCGCTGTTTGGTAACAGTTTTCGCCACGCCCTTACTGTGTCGACCTTCAAACTGTCTAGACAGCAAGTTCCCAAGCCAACGCTCGAGAAGAGGAATGATTCCCCGGAGGAAGAAAAGCCAGACTCTCCAAGCAGGTGCCCAGAATCCACAACCAGGACCTTTCCCCACCGAGCCAGAGTTGAAACGGTAGTAAATTAGGTGCTTCAAATCTTTGCAAGATCTGATTTGGTGCATAAGTTTATACTTGTATCTGTACATTCCGGTAAGCTGGCCGACATGGTTAAACGCATAGAGGATTCCATCAGCAAGTTGGAACGCGTCAATATTACCGAGCCGATACTGAACTTGCGCATCAACGATCAACTTGGTAAGCCGGAGGATTTCTCGCATTAAGTGGAAAGCATTGCCAAACCGAGACTTTTTACGTTCTTTCGTAGTGAGTGTTTTCACTGGCTTGAGATTGAAATTGTAATCCAGGTGAAGATACGTCAAGTTTTTCCGGTGGATCAGCAAATTCAGCATATTGAAACCCTGACGGCAAACTTGAAGGCCAGCCTCCACCCAATCAATCGTAGTCTGTTGAAAAAATTTCGTTCCTTTCAGAGCCGTTAGAAGATTCTGTTTGTTCTGAGCCTTGGGCTTTTTCTTATGTAACTCGTTGAGAACGTAGGTCTTGAGTAGTTTCTGGTATGACACACGAACTTTCACAGGTTGGCCTTGCGGACAATGCTCAAGATACCACTGCTTTACAAGGGGAACGTCCTGCGCGCGTACCATTTTCCCTGAGCGCCGATCGAACGGATATGGTGCCCACCACAAACTAATGGCGGCTGCCGTTTCGCTTGTATACAACTCTTCATCAGCTAAAAATGGCTCAACGTCACCGGGAAGTTGAAAGTCATCCTCGTCGTTGTCCGGACCAAAAACTTGATCTTCATGGCTGATGGTGATATTCTTGGGGGCGACAGAACGGGAAGAAATAGGATTAATAACGGGGTCGAAGTAGAATGCGGGAAGATTCAGATCAGTGCGGACATATACGACTTGAGGGTATGAGTACCACGACAGCTTCACACTTCTCGGTAATGAGTTGTACAGGTAAGGAAAAGCGACTCTGTACTCGGTTCTTATCGGGGCACGAAAAATGATGCGATCAATGGCGTTGAATTCCCCAAAATCCTCATCATTGGGATCTATGTCTTTGTATAACGGCTCGAACCGTGGGCCGCCTGGAATAGCGACGTTCAGTGCCTTTGCTGTCAAGAAACTATTCAGGTCAAACATGTGGAAATAATTCTTATCCACGACGTCGCTCAGAAGCTGCCAACTTAGTCGGTACAAAGTCGCCATTTGGGGAAGAGTCAGATTCCATGTTTTGTAGCTGGGCCCGTTGACATGGGGCGTGTCAAGAAGTGGCCTGTGATCGTAGAACCATTCATATACTGGCGCATCCTCATTTTCATCGAGTTCCATCTGAATAGGCTCCAGAGGTTCCACATCCTCAATATTCTCCGACCATGACAATGGAGGTTCTTCGTCATCAAACGGTGGAAATCGCATTCGTTTGAAATGCCTTCGGTCACTTTTCTCTCGTCGCATACAAACCCACATTGTCGCCCATTGCGCGTGAAAAACCGGCTCAATAACACGAGGGATTTCGTTAACGAGGGTCAAGCAGCCATTCACATGATAAAGGACTTTGACCTCCCTGGCAGACTCCCATGGCATCGGCATATTCTCCAAGAGTTTTAGCACGGCATGCGGCATAAACTTTAAGGCTCCGAGGTAGCTCCGTTTGTCAGTGCTGAATTTTTTCTGCGACACGTCTCCAATATCCTTGACGATCTTTCGCAAATGTTCTGGAGGCATATCGGCCTTCTGGGTTTCCACGAACCCGGCCTTTCTCTTCTCCCCGAACCGGTTTCGCTGTGTTCGAAGCCACTCCTTTTTCTTCTGCTCGAACTTGGCGACTCTTGGATCGGCCGGTGGTCGGTAGCCAGGAGGTGGGGGAGCAAGGGACATGGACGGAGGAGCTCCAGCTCCCCATCCCGGGGGCGGAGGAGGAGGCAATGAGGCCATTGCGAGGAATCAAACCGCAAAAACAGGGCGATGTTTCGCGTCGATGATATGATCGCCTCACGTCAACTTCACCATGAGCGCTTGCGATATCCCTAGCACGCAGAACACAAAAAGCAACAATAAATGAGAATTGAACAAATGGCTTGTCTCTTCGAAGCCAGCGGTAAGTTGGGAGATGATCAGCTCAGTTGAGAGCTTTCAACAACAGCGCGTTGAAAGATTTCCCTGAAGTGGCGACGACTGGTCTTGGCATAGACTAGCACGGTTTGGGATTAGTGCAGACTCGCCAAATTTTAGTGTGTCAGGACCTCCAACCCACACAAATCGGGGTCGCATGTTGAAATCTAATCGACGACAACGACGACGCCGCCATCCTCCAGTACTGAATCTCACCCGTTGCTGAGATTAGAGGACAGTCAAAATGGGAAACACCAGACTTCAATACGTGAGTTTACATTGGCCTTTTGGACGACGATTTGAAGCGAAATGCTGACGATTTTTTTCACCTTAGCGACGACGGAACCCGTACGTTCAACCCGATTGTCACCAAGCTTCAAGCTGCATGGGATTGAGAGCGGGCATTAACTGACTATTTGTTTTGCGTTATTAGGTACAAGACACGGTCCAACAAAGTCCGTGTGGTCAAGACTCCGGGTGGTGAACTTCGATATCTCCACATCAAGAAGAATGGTACTGCACCCAAATGCGGTGACTGCGGCATCAAGCTCCCAGGCGTGAGTCTTTCTTTCCGCTGATTTTACGAATCGTGTTCGGGTCATATTGCGGGTGGCGTTTTGTCCGGACATTCTTGACTGGCGAATCTGTGATACTGACGCATGGTGGATTAAGGTTCCTGCTCTCCGCCCCCGTGAATACTCCCAGATCTCCCGCCCAAAGAAGAACGTGACTCGTGCTTATGGCGGCTCCCGTTGCGGAAACTGCGTCAAGGACCGGATCGTACGTGCTTTCTTGATTGAAGAGCAAAAGATTGTCAAGAAGGTTCTGAAGGAGTCACAAGAGAAGGCCGCCGCTTCGGCCAAGAAACGATGAAGAATGAAGGAACGTTGTCGGGTACCGTGATGGGTCTGGTCTGACGTTGGATTGCACCGGAGTTCTGGGACATACATGGCATGGGATAACGAAGCAATCAACCATGCGTATCTTACCTGATTGCACGAGCTTTCCAATGAAATCCTATTATGGGGGATATTCAAATGACCCTGTTGCATTTGTGGGATGCTTCTTTTATTGGCCGTTATTAGACCAGCAGCCAACGAATAACAATACTCAAAATAAAGGATCATTCTGCGGTCAGTCTAATTCTCATTAAGAGTATCCATCTGGACCTCTTGTTATTACTTGAAGTAGTAGGACAAGATATCTCTTCTTCATCCCTAACAACTCCACAGGAGTTCTTGAGAATCGGGGTGTATCTTCTTGTCAGCACACATTAACCGCGAGGGAGCTGCACGTCAAGAAAATTATGTCAGCCGTCTTCTCTCCTTTGAATGCACCAAGAGTGTGT
Organism: Chrysosporium queenslandicum; assembly: GCA_001430955.1. Lineage (NCBI taxonomy): Eukaryota > Fungi > Ascomycota > Eurotiomycetes > Onygenales > Onygenaceae > Chrysosporium > Chrysosporium queenslandicum. Next base: position 81,723 of record LJPI01000951.1, on the reverse strand, counting down.
GGGCACAAAGAAAGACCCTTATAGCAGAACAGCGGTCACCCCCAAACAATGCCAGCAAACTAAGAGCCCTATAAGCCACGCCGGTTTTGGACCCTATATTTAATGTAGAATGCTCGGCAAACTGCAGATTGATTGATGGCGCAGTGATCTGGGAGCGGCTAATCATCCTATCATCGATCGATATGCAACATATCCGCCATGGTACCACAAAATCGGCGCCGATTTCAATGCACGACTGAAGGAATTACTTCTGCTCCCGTTGTGGAAGGCTAGTAGAGTGGGACTTTGCATTCGATCACTTTTGACATGCAAAAGTATGTACCAGCGGGACGCTGCGCTTGTAAGACTCAGCGTGTATACGTTTCGTCTCAATAATTGTTTGCTCATAACAAAGGACAGTAGCACCCACGTCAGCTACCCTATACCTACCTAAAAAGCCGCAGAAGGAAGAGAAAGGCTCAGCTCTTGGATCCGTGCTCTTGAAGGCATACAAGGAATGGCAGGAAAGTAACATTCGCATTCTTGAACAATGGGGCAGCTTCTCCGCGGTTCTGGTTCCCTGAGATGTTTCGAGACATACATCCCCAACGCCTGCAAGCGATCAGCTCTGCATGATTGCGGGCCTTTTTCGGACTGAAGGGGTCTCGAGGCCGGTTGGAAAAGAAGGAACAACACTTTGTGGAAAAATTCTGATGAATTCTGTCACAGAGGTTTTTAGTTGGAGATCAAAGCGCACAGATTCCATATCCCAAAGGGACCCACGACCATCCGAGACAATTCGATACTCGAGAGAGTGTGGTTCTGAGCTTCCAGTTGTCACATCTGTCTATGCAACTGCCAAAACCGTTCATCCGACAATAAAGAAGATCCCACAGGTGGCCCATGGGAAACAGAGAAACGTCGATTGAAAAGAGGCTTGCTGTTTGTACAGAGGCGGACGGTATGCCAGGTGGGGTATAGATAAGCAGCGGCGTAGAGGATTCCCGCCCGCCATCAGCAACTCGAATCTGTGTCGACCCAGGCCTGGGTTGATATCTGAGGGCCCGCTTGTCCATTTCTTTTTGCTGATTAAAGACTGGTACGGGACAGCCGCATTGTTAATCCAACCCCAATGTTCTTGAAGGGTCAGATGAAGAAACGGGCTCATTGGCAGATTCATTACGGAGCCGTTTTTAGTGCTGTGGAGGCGATTAACCTGGTACAGCAAAGATTGGCTGCAGGGCGGACGGAGGAGTTATTCCGTGCCCCCCGTGAGCCTGAATAGATCGTGCAGAACTTGTGATGAAGCCGTAGTTTGGAGACGCAGTAAGTTCTGGATCGGGCCGCATCAGTGCAGCCACAGACCAGAAATAACTACTTAGTTAGCGAGGTTGTATCTTGTATCTCCGTTGGAAATTCCGTCCCACCTATTCGCACTGGTCGGAGGGGTTTTGGCCTGGCTGTGAAAACTTGCAGACGAGCCAGTCCTTGAGATACCGGTGCTGGACGTTTTCCAAATATGGCGGTTCTTGGATTCGATGCATGTAGGTGTAGTGTCAGTTGTTCATACGAATGGCAGCGTCAAACGTTGTTCATGCTGTGCATGAAACTCTTTGAATGGCCCTTCCATGCTTCGGATGAGTAGCTGGGTATCTTAGGTCAGAAGAACCGATAGGTATACTACATCTCACCGGGAACCCTGGGCCATGACAGCAACTTGATCGGTGCCGATCTTGTCTCGGATTTTAAAGAATTCGATAGGTCAAATTCGGAGATATCTCCATTCCGTTGGAACAGGGCACAGGGCCAGATCTAACGAGGAGAATTTGAGACTTGAGATCATGACACGTTCATGTGCGGATGCTAGATCCGGGCCATTCAACCGCATGGATGGCGCAATGCGGACGACGATGATGAATTGCTGCAAGAGGCGGAACTCCATGTCGACGTATGTACAAGTATGGTACTTGGCTTTCGGAGTGAAAAGGCACATCATGCCAGCCTGCAGAACATGGGATTGATACTAGTAACTTCTTTGCCTACCAAGGAACCGCTCATCAAACTCCAGCTTCAAATCGTCGCCGGAAACGAGCCCTTGTCTGGCCAAGTCGGAACCAAGAAAGACCGCACGCGACGCGGCCGCAAAGCCAGCGGCCTGACGCCGTTTTAGCTTGAGTGCTGAAACCAAACAAGGTCGACAGCCCTTTGGCCTCGACCCGCCAGGCCAGAACCGTGGTTCATGCCGGGGTTGTCGACAGGGAGTTTGGCTTTGGATACAGACAACCATCCAAGGGACGCATTCATGCAGACGGCACCGCAGTCATTTGCAGCAACTAGCATCCAATAAGCTTTCCACGGCTGCAGCATTCAGCGTGCCGTCAACCCAATTCGTTTTCGGGTGGCCCTATGAGCAGTGAGCAGCAGGATGGCTTTTTCGCTCGCCACGCACCCATTTCGAGTACTCGGGGCACCGTCACTAGTCCAACAGGGCCGTGGACTATCCCGCAGCGTCAGAGCCAGGGAAGTCCTTGCCTATTAGTTATCTCGAGCCGAGACAAGTTGCACGGACTCTCAGTGAGCGTTCTTGATGCGAACAACTTGTGTCCCATCATACGTCAGCCCGGGGATGCTCGGGAAAATGCGTTCAAGCGGCAAGCCCATGCTTACGATGGACGTTCGACTGAGGGATTATTTTATCTGGCTGGAAACAATGGCCGGGTGGGACCTTGCATAGGGACCGCTCCTACAATCCCGTTCAGGCCAATCACCAGAGCTCTGTTTCGCCTTCGCAATCAGCCTGGAATACTACCTATCCGCGGTTCTCACACTGTGGTGAAGAATAAAAATTCGATCGCCCTTCTCAAAATCCCAGGTGAAAAGGCGTCAGACAACCGCATGGCCCTGACCCCGGCAACATACTATTCATTATTTTATGCAGACGTCTAGCCATATCAAAATGCACAAGCAAGGCCGCCCATCTATCATGCATACACTAGCTCCAGTATCGAAGAGGCACTTAAGTCGCCTCCTCAGCATAAGGAACGGGAAAAAAACGCTTCGGACTAAAATACTATCATACAAGCAGTACATGCAAAGGAAGATCGTATTGTCAAGGGTGGCCGTATGCATCGTCAAGTCAACTCGTCCATGAAATGCTAAAAAGGACCTTAGTTTGAAGCGCCATCACGAGGCCCAGAGCGTCCAGATAACTCCTCAAGGAATGCTCCAAAGTGCACCATCACTCCACCAGCATAAACGAGCTGAAAATGCAGAAAAGATACAAAGTACTCCGTAAGAAATTCAAAATGAATATAACATGCATATGACTGCAGGACGGTGACGTTTGCAAAAAGCGCAAGGGAAGGAAAAAAAGCAACCCCAAATGAGGCCAAAGCCAGCGAAAAATGGGACAAGACGGCTCCTCTTTATCCACAAAACTCAAATTTACATGAATGAATTGAAATCTGGGCCAATCGCTTGACCATCCAGGGTAGAATAATCGGGGATCAACCCTTTGCCACCGGTGCTTATGTTATGGTAGAAGACTGGAGATTCCGGCGGGAAATCAGTACAGCCAGAGAGGCCACCGAAATTGTAACTGCCGACAGCAAGGTTCATTTCAGGATTCGTGGGAGATAGGGATTGCTCCTGTTCAGCAAACGGCGTATGTATTCCCATGCCTTCAGCGTTCTCTGGGTGTACGGTGCGAGAAGAGCAACGATTTTCGCCTGCCCTCTGTGCCTCTTGAAGGGCTCGTCTGAACTTCGCTGCTTTCTTGGCTGCGCGTCCGCCTTTCGCCCCCGACCGTTGCCGTTGCGGCGCCGGGTGCTCAGACTTTGTGGTTTTCTTGTGGACGCCTGGCTTTCTGTACCTTGTTGTTGACTGCACGCCGTGCTTGATGGCCCGTTCCGTAAGGACCCAGACGTTTGCGGATTTTTTTGGCGATCCTCCAGGTGAAGTTACCTCTCGAACCCCTTCAAACGCCTATGAAGATCTTTAGCGAAAGGACGTGTGGGAGGTTGGGTATGATGGAACTTACAGCATTCATGGAAAGGTTATGGCGAATACTGTTTTGCCAACCTTTTGAATCTGGGTTCTTCGCCTTATTGGTATGCTTTTCAAACCATTCGTAAATTTCCTTTAGGACCATCTTATGACCAGGGGCAGACATAAGTGCTTTCCAGATTAGTCTTGCATAAGGCTCATCTGATGTAACACTGTCTGCATCTGAATCTTCTTCAGAGAACCCCACAGTTATGTCTGGAACGGAGCGCGGTTGTAGCAGTGGCTGCGAATCTCCCAGTGGGCTTGAAGCCATCGAATTATCGGCGGTAAAATAGGAATATACAGCACTCCCCGGACGTGAAGCCGAGCTTTCGAAGGACGGCCGAGATTCAGTGGAACCTTGCAAATCGTACCGGAGCGGCAGGGCAGCGCTATCGGGGAACGACGCTGGTGAATTCAAGTCATAAGCCTCACGCGCATTTTGGAGGTCCCTAATAGCTGGGAATTGCTCGAGATTCTCCAGACTGGGAAAGAGGCTATTGGCGTCAAACCAATCCCCATATTCATACTGTGTGGGCCTGAGTCTGGACGGAGAGGCGGCGATGTTTTCTGCGTATTCATGACTTTGGGTGTAAGAAAGAGCAGAGTCACCACCGAGCTCATTCATATCGAATTCCCACGCATATAGATCAGAAAGAGAATCTGGCAGTGATTGCGAATACCGATTTTCCGAAGAGTCCCTTGAATCTAGCATATTTATGGCAAAGTGCGGGAAGGAGAAGTCGTCCGGAGGCGTTCCGAGTGCTGAGACAGGTTCAAGCGGGTACAGCGGTTGTTGTAGTGACGATTTCTCATTCAGGCGGGTTATGTTAAGGGGAGTATAAGTCGTATGTGCCTGCATGCCGTGGAAAGAGTGAGACATGGGAACTTCCTCCATCTTTCTCCTGCGCATAGCGGAAACCGGGCAGGTAACTATGTTCAGATTGTAACCAAGGTGGTGGGGTCAACAGATTCTCTGAATGTGTGACTTAATTGAGGAGAGGGTGTTTAAGAACAGGGCTTGTGAGACTAAGTGAAGGAAGAGAAACAGCAGTTTTCCGCAAGCAAATGGAGAATCAGCAGAGCAAGTTGTTAAAACAACCTACAAGATGGGATGGGGCACAAGGATACATGCTTGCTCCCACAAGCTGTGAAAAGGGAATGATAGAAAAGAGCAAACAAAGAATCAGCATCCAGAAGTTAGACTGTGATTCAGTGTAGTATAGTATTTAGCCTGAAGGTAGAGCCCTTGTGGCACAACAACCAGCCCATATGTAAGGCCACTTATTATGCAAGGATAGCCAAGATCAGCCTTTACAGTAGCGTGGTAGAACCGGGAAGAGGAGTAGAAATGTGTCAAGCTGCCTAGCTCACCACATAGTGATGCTAGATTGGGCGCGGGACGGGAAGCTGCATGAATATTGGAAATCTGCCACTAATTACGGAGTGCATCTTGCAGAACTGTACAGCGGCAGGTGGCTGAGGCCCTGAATGGCGGCCAGACAAAGCTTCTGGAAGCCTTATTATTTCTAGATCGTCCTCCTCAAAACCAATAGGAAGAGCGCATGGAGAGGCACATGTGTCAGATTCCAAAAAAGATTCTGCCGCTAGTTAAAATGAAGATCCCAATGGAGCCCTGTGTATGGATATCGAATTACCATGTGAGTAAAATATGCACCCAACAGCAGGGTAGAAAAAAAGACACCAGTTTGCTCGTACCAGCTCCCACCAGCCTAGTCGTAAGGGTGGCGGTCTTTGCATTTATTCCACCCATCTGATATCAACCCAAGGACATGAATGGCGTGAGAGTATGCTATTGACAAGCGCCTGACTTCGCCATAATAATGTCAGGCATTTGATCTGTGCCTGATCTCGTGACGAAGTTACTGAACAATAATGATATGGTTACGCCCGGCGCGCCGGGGGAAGCAAGAGTAACCTTTCGAAGCTGCATGGCGCGGCTAAGTTGCCCTGTTGTTTGAGTATACCGCTGCCAAAAGTAATGAAATCGGCCCGACCATCATCACCGACATTAAGGGACCGCAACGGATTGGCTGATCCAGGATACCGCAAACTGTGTACTACACAACTGCATGTAACCAATGAACAGCCGCAAAGAAAATACGCATCATTTGGATGAGGAACTCATTTGCGGTAGTAAATCTATAAACCTGTTAGACCTTCAGCACAATCGACTAGCATCCATGACATACCTTTTTAAACTGGAAGTGTAACTGTAGGATGCCCTATTGAGAAAAGAATTTTGTTAGAATGAAGTCCCGACGTATCATGTATGATTCTCAATTTTACCTTTTCAAAGGTGCTCTTGAAGCCTCTTTCACGCTTAGCGCTATAATCCCACTCCTTATCCACGATTCTGAATGCAAGGTCCTCATACGGCGGGCCTGCAATGAATCGAATGATGCACGTGTCTTCTTCTCCAGCAGGCGCAAAGGATTGGCCACGTTTTCTTCCATGCTCACGTTCTATCTTATAGGTTGGAGCCTTAGTTTTGTCAATGAGGTCTGGATAGAATATGTTAAATTTGTACCCTTGAACAACTTTCGGCGGCGGGTCATCATAGTCATAGTGAGTTTGATTGTATTTGTTCCATTCATAGCCCATCTGAACACGGTTAAAGTAACGGGGTTTACGAGGTCGATATTTATTGGCCCAAGCCGGTTTAGCTGTAGTATTGACAACCTCTTCACCTGCAAAAATTTCCTCATTTTCGCTAATGCCTCTGGCAACTTCCCTTTCGTAAAGCGCCTTGGTGGCCTGGGAGAAATCATCATTTGGTGCCGATAAAAATCGAGGGGCAACTGCCGCAACAGCCGAAGGCTCTTGGATATGGGAGGTCATTGGTATTGGTTTATCAGCGGTTCGCTGACGTAGCGGCACGAATCCCATCTTCAGAATCCTCTTTCTATCAAAAGCCTAAAGTAATGTCAGCGCAACCCGTGGGTGAAAGGCATTCTCGGGCGGCATCGGACGTACCACTTGGGAAAGGAACGACTCTTCGTCCATTATTTCAAGAGTTTTATCTTGAGTCTGGAGTTGTAAAAGCGGCTCTGGGTCTAGATTCTGGATTGCGGCTTCCCCTTCTTGAGCATTTCTTGTTGTATCGAAGTCTTCGTATGGCGCAAGGGGAGCAAGCTTTCTTTGGACGTTTTCAGCTTCCTCTCGCTGTTGCTTCTGTAAATCCTCGACTCTGCCTCCGATCACGGCCTGGTAGACTCGTCTCAGCTTCGCACGGGCTTTCCACACGGTTAAGCTCTTCAACAGTTGTTCCCAGTAATCCGTATCGATGGGCTCCTTCGAGTTCAGCTTTTTCCGTATTTGTATCTCTAGAGTAGATAACTCTTCGTAGGATTTGGGGCTAAGTATTCGATTGATGTCCGCGGCAACAGAGCTTACAGCTCTATCTTCAGGCGCGGTCGTTTCGGATCGTTGCCTTCGATCACTGCAAAGAACCTTCATAGTCTAAGGAGACAAGTCAGCCTGGTGCATCAGTATATATGACAGATTGGGCGGACAAGCCTTCCAGTATTCTTGGTTCTCATGGTTGGTTTCAAGTTTGAGAAAGGTATCGATATCTTGCTCAAGGCTTGTCAACTGCGAAACGGACAGGCCTTCGAAAACGCCGTCAGGATCGACCAGATCGAGTTCTGAGTCGGGGATTTCATCATCCAGAGGATTTCTGGTTGGATCGATAACGCGTAAGGTGATTGTAAGCCAGTCAATGGGTTTCGGCCTGCCTTCTTTCACCCGTATCTCAGCCTTTTTTTTCGCCTGTCTAAGCACAAAGTTGTCTTCCTGCGCGACCCATTGTCGCATTTGCTCATCTTCTTGTAACTGATTGAGGCGCGCTTGTTCTTTCACGTTCCACGGCTGTCGACTGTGATCGGCACGCGACTTATCGACATGACGGATCTTCTCGGGACGACTCCAAGAAGGCGAGCGAGACCGATTCCGCTTCGATCCAGGTTCGTCACGAAACGTAGAAGACATGATTTGCAAATTGCGATATGCTGATGGCCGGGGGCAAGACTGTACTTGATGAACAAGTGAAGTCGATCGCTGATCTTAAAGAGGAAGCTTAGACGAGCTCGGCAAAGTTCCCGGTTTGGGGCCCCTTCAAGAGACAGTTTGTAGGCATCAACCGCTCAACGCGCCATCGCAAACGCAGCGTGATTTCCATGAGGACAATATTTTGAGTGATTAAATAACAACTGTGATCTGTTGGCTGCTGTAATTGCTCCCCTCACTCAAAATGCAGCCAAGCTGGCAGAGACTGCCGCTCGAAGACCAAATATCACTTCCCACTCTTTATGTCAGTTACACCACTAGCTCCAATGGCTACGAAATACTCCTGACAGACCTTGCTTATGTGTGGTCCGAGTCTTTAAACCGCAAGAGAATCATTGCGAATGTATCTAAATATGATACTAGCATCGATCCTAGCCAGGACGATGACCAGTACTCTGTTCTACTTCAGAAGATTGGCGACGCGATAGGTGGCAAGAAAGGGACTACTCTCTCCTTGCGTGGGAACAAACATGGGAACGGCCTTAAACTATCTACGAGAACGGAGCTGCCTTCGCCTCTGGAGCCTCTGACGTGGGAAATGGAACTATCCCAACTACCCCAAAATGCGTTCACGAAATATGTCTTTCTCCCCGTTCTTAGGGGGGCGGCTACGTGTGAGACGCGCACGCGATCGCTCATTGACCTTCTGAAAGAGAAGGATTGGGCATTGGGGAAATTATTTGATAAGATAGAGACCTCAGGGATTGATCTTAGTACAGTGTTTCCATCGTTGACAGGGACGAGACATGCCCGCAGGGGATCTGCGTTTTCACAGGCGTCAAAGCTGATTAAGGGCGTTGCTCCATTTGATGAAAATACTTGGAATTCAGAATGTATGAAACAGGGCTCCAGCGATCAAATAGACGAGACTATTATCAAGGAATTCTCTACGGCTCAATCTCCTCGCACGCTCGAAGCGTTGGAGAACATCAGTGACGATTGGTGGAGTCAAATTCAAGATTCAGATCATGCTATCACGAGCCCTGCCCCATCACGCAAAACAGGTTCAGCGAAGCCTCCAGCGAGAAAAGTGGTGCAGAATCTGAGTGACAGCGAGGATGATTTTGAGGTATTTAATTGACTCAGAACTCGAAATACAATTCGCTAATGTGGTCAGACTCGTGAGACTCCTCCGCGGCTTAGAAAACGCGCCCAGGACGGTACCCTAGCGGGTAGAGAAACGGAGAAGTTGTCCTCCCGAGGAAAAGCAAATTTGGGCGAGGAAACTGCAAGCTCCGAAAACGAATTGGAATCGCCACCTCGTCCCTCTCCGCGAAGAAAGCAAAGCGAAGATTCCAAAAAACTTGGTATTATCGGTCATACGGCATCAAACACAAAATCTCAGGCTGAGGATTCCACTGACTCAGATCTCCCAGAACCATCAGGAAAGCCAAAGACGAAAGCAAAGGGTCTTGGGGTCATCGGTGGCAAAAGATCAAAGACTCCCAGAGTTGAAGAGCCGAAGCCTGACAAGTTGACAAGATCAGGCGGCGCTGAGCCTTCTGCCCTGGAACAGTCAACAGACTCGGGGGATGGCGATGATCCGGTTCTACGTCCAAACAAGCCACAAAGGCCGACAGAGGAAGAAGAAAAGGATACGCCCTCCCCTCCTCAGAAAAAGGGGCCAACAAAGTCCCGCGCTGGGCGAGGTCTTGGGCAGATAGGCGGTAAGAAGAAAAAAGAAGGGCCCAAGCTTGATAGCAGCAAACAATCGCCGCAAGAGAGCGCAAGGGATGAAACACCTATACATGACCATCCCGAAGCTTCCCCTCCTGCCACACCGAAACGTACCAAACGGGGAAACAAACTCGGCATGATTGGCGGGGGGAAATCCTCCCATACACAAACCGCAGCAAAATCCCAAAGCAGCAGCCAATCCAATCAAAAACCTTCACGGACGGCTATTGAGGCATCTGGGAATGAGGGAGAGAGGGCTTCGATGGAGCCTGGGCGAGCTGAAACTTTGAAACGCTCAAAGTCTCCGACGCCTGCACGTCCTTCTGCGCCGCCGAAAGAAGAACCACCGGCTAACGAAACTCCTGAGGAACGCGCGAACAGGAAACGGGAAGAGCTCAGGCGGCAGCTGGAATCAAAGAGTGGCCCTGCGAAGAAGAAGAGAAGGTTCTAATAGCTGCTTACTATTCGGCAGTAGTTTTCTTTGGACACTTGATATTATTTTTTGACTGATTTCTAGCGAGGGTCCCTACCTCAGGTGACCAAGTATAACCAGGCCCTTACTTTTGACTTCACAAGTATTTCAATGACAAGCGGATGGCATGTATTTTCCCGTCCCATATCTAGGATACAAGCCATGCAAAGTGTTCGCCAGGATTTCGGTGAATATTATTCGTCTGACCCACAAATGCCGACGGGACGAGCTTATGCTTAATTTCGGGAAGAAGCTATGGCGCCGTGACGTCACGTCTCTTCGCCCAAGTATATGTACTCCATGTTTCATAGAGCTCGTGAAACAACCGTTGGATAGAGGCAGTATTGATCGACTCGATGTTTTGACCAACGAGCGTAGGCATCGGCCCATGAGCAGACCTTCCTCGGGTTACGCAGCCTACTTCAGGCTTCCCGTCCAACGATAGTACGCAGGCTGTGGGGTATTTCCTTAAAGGGGGAAGTCGGAACATCCAAGCATCGAGGCGTACAGTCTGTATGAAAGATTTCACAGCATATCAAATGAGCATCTTACCAGATATTATACAGACCAACTGGCCCCTCCAGAGCTAACGGGCGGCGCTTAAAGATACAAAATAAAACATGGATATTGATAGTAACACAAAGGAGCAAACAAAACATGCGCTCTAGGCAAGAAATGCAAGGTCAATGTAAGAACGTAAGCCCGACTTGTCCCAAGAAGAAACAATGAGGCTTAGACAGAAACGTCAAATGGACTACAATAGGTAGAGCCCCTTCTATGCTCATGTGGCTATGTGCCTGTAGCAAAATGGTAGTGACCAAGGAGAAACTGATGAATAAGGCAGATATGCAGTCAGACGAAATAGAGTGCCAAATGATCAGACCTTGGGGGGCTTAATGTAGATAAATCAAGCAGGACGCACCAATGCAATGCTGAGAATTTATCCAGAATCAGCTTGCTCGTCCTCTCTTTCCACCCTTGAGGATATTTCCTCCGCCTCTTCTGGTATTAGTATTAACATTATTATCCTGTTTCCTCCCCTGCTCCCCCGGCGCAACCAATCTAACCTTCTTCGGAGATGGTATGACCGGTGCTGCCCCGCTCCCAGCAACAACAGGCGTAGGTGACGACGCGGCAGTGCCAGACAACACGCCAGCACCAGCACCAGCAGCCGCAACGCCCAACATTCCCCTGACCCTTTCAACAGCCTTGCTTTCACCTGCAGCCCATGAGTCTCGTTTCGCAAAAGATGCACTTGGCCTGCGAAGAGTTTGTACGTCTCGTGCCGTCTTCCGGGCTGCACGAGCGCGTTCTCGAACTGGGCCAGGCCCGCAATCATGACCACATCCAGGAGTAGCGCAACCGCCTCCGCTGAATGTCAGTTCACTGAGCCAGATGATTTGGCAGGCGGTGTGCGCGCCGTGACCACATCCTTGACACCAACACCATAGCGTTAGACCATATGTTCCGGCGGTTTTGCTGTAAGGTCCTAGCTCCTCTCTATTGGATGTTGCGGGGTTTGGAGTGGGTGAGGCCGCCGGATTCTCTCCCGGTCGGGATTGTGCAGACGAGGATGAATTAGACGTGGATTTCATGTTGGGAGCATTGATCAAAGCAGATGCTTGCATAAGCCAGTCTTTCGGCGGTTTCAGGCTCATGCAGAGGGTGCAGGGCGATTGTGCAACATTACAGCGGTGACATCGTTTGTTATCGCGTATCGGATTTTCATATGGTTTATTGCACTGAAAGCAAAACACATTGATAGAAGTGTCCTTTTGGGCATATTCGTAGACATTTGGGTAGATTGGGACGCAATGATGTCGCACTTCAGCGGCTTCAACGAACATCTCTCGCCGTAAAAGCTGCTCATTGTATGACTTCAGTATCAATTCTCGTTCTTCGTAAGGGATGATGTCATCAAGAGAACGAAAAAGAACATGCAATTTGTGTAGAAAATGGACTGCGCTGGCTAGATCGACAGTCGAGCTGGAGGAGCAATGTCGAATAGCTTCTTTCAACATAGACTGTGGGCTCCAAGGTGGGAACACCGGTTTAGCCGAGAGAGAGGAATCGGAGGACTCATTAAGAGACGCATCTTGGGAATTAAATTTCGTTCCAGCCGCAACTAGTTGTGTAGAAGGGTGTTCCGATAAATACTCTTCATCAGCGCTCTTTATGGGCGAAGACTCTGCCAAAAATGGAAGAGGAACAGAAGGCCGCTCCAGGTGTACGCTGTCTAGGCCGCACATGATGTCTTCAAACGACATCCCACTCAGGGACGGATCACTAACGTTCCTTTCTCGGCCTTTGGAGGGAGAATTGTCCTCAAGTTCCGGAATACTCCGCAAGGGACTTCCTCCCACCGCCGACCAAGGGCTATCTCCCAAGTGGGAACTATCCTGCTTCCGCTGAGGAGATGAGGCTTCATCAGCGAGAGATTTTGACGGATGCGAGCTATCTGTAGAAGCTGAGAACATAGGAAAACTTTCTGCGGAATCATTCCGAGTGTACGCAACCGGCTGGGGTGGCCTACTTCCCTCGTGTGATAGCGTGTCAAGGGACAATACGCCTTTGGGCAACGACTTGTAGTCTCGCAAAGTCGCCCTTTTCTCTCCTACTCGGTGATGATCATGTCGCTCTAGATCATCGCGGCCTTCAAACCCCCCTTCCTCAAGTCTCCAATCCGCACGGCGTGCGATCGCAAGTGGTGCTGACCTGTGCCCGTCAGCAATTAATTCCTTTTGAGCGAGTTCGCGGTCTCTTAAACGCTCAGGTGACAGGCTTCCAGCAGCAATGAGAGGCGTGTCCACAGGATCCGGCTCGCTTTCCCTAGCATTACTTGGGCTTTCATCGGCCACACCGGCGTTATTCAACCATTTCTTGGAGTCCACGACGGAGGGTGGCAGTGGCTTAAGCTCAGGTGATTTACCTTCCAAGTCTGCTTCTTCAATGGATTCAACCGGAGGTCCATCGCGCGCAGGACGCGCAAGAGGAGTGGTAATGTCGGATTTGCTGTCAATCTCAGGAGTGGCAAGTCCTTGACTCTTTGCCTCAGCGACCCCTTCGAATAAACGGCTTGAAGCTTTTGCTGCTAAAGATTCCTTGTTCACTGGCCTCTTCTCGCCAATTTGCTCGTCCTTTTGGGACAGTAGCTTGTCATGTGGTTTGTCCTGGTGCTTTTGTCGCTCCTTTGCACGAGTTGCAAGTTCCATAGAGACAACATATCTGGCAATTCTCCAGGTCCGGCCAAGTTTGTACATCCCCACATGATCCGCTTGTCGAGCGTTGTGGTCGAAACTGTCTAAAAAAAGCTTCACCGCGGCTGGGGAGGTGCCTTGGGCAAGATGATTAACAAGTAGAGACGAGTAGTTTTGAGCGAGATATGCAAAGACATCTTGACCAAGAGTAACACCAGGTATCTCCCCTATTACTCCGGTCTCTGTGGGTTGATAGGATCCACTCTTAGCAACAGCTTTCTCAAGCGGGACAACCTGGGGAAATTCATCTTCTGAGATAGAGGATGCACCACTGAGGGATTTGGATAACCTGGAATATGATACCCTACTGGACCTCTTCTGATTAGAGACCAGCGGAGGTTCGTCAACAACATCGTCTGTAAAGCTTGCATTCTTTTCGTTTGGCCCGACGGTTGAATCGTGACCAAGAAACTCGGCCAGGCTAAAACTGGTGCTTGGCTGGTGTTTCCTAGGGCGTTGACGAGCAAACGCAATACCACCATTTGGATTCCACGCCACCGCGCAGGGCCTGCGCCGCTGGATCACTTGGGGCATGTGGTTTATGTCCATTTGCGTAAATACCCCTTCACTGTTAACAGACCAGAGTAGCTCACTTGAGAGCCATAGCATATCTGTCGCGGAGCGACTGTAATGATCAAACTCCTTGAAAGGTAGATGTGGCCTCCGGAAATCCCACAGATGAAGACGCGGATCCTCCTGGTCATAGGATGTTACAATTTGTGTGGACTGCCAGTCTCCGGTATCGGCATCATCTCCAGCCCATGAAGCTGGACGCCATCGGACGTTTGAAATTGATTGAGGGGTGCGGAGCTGGAAACAAGGCTTCTGCCTCCGGTCGGATGAAGAGAAATCCCAGACTTTGATGAGACGGTCCGCACTCCCGCTCACCAGGTGCTTCCCGTCCGGATGCCAGTCGATCGCGGAACATGCTTTTTCATGCGCATTGATTTTCATCAACGGTGCATTCTCTTTGCGCACATCCCACCGCTGAATCGCTCCACTGTCTGTGGCCGTGGCGAACACTACACCGTCAGCAGGCGACCATCGGACATCCCTCACCGCCTCACTATTTCCATTGAAGCGATGTTTGCTACCAAAGTTTACAACGCCTCTTGCGCCAGACAGAACACGCAGGTCCCACATGCGGATTGTTGCATCCTGACTGCCCGATAAAAGCCAGGCGCCTCTATGAGGATTGAATGCTAGTCTGTGAACCTGGCGCGTGTGCTCATGGAAACGGCCCAACTCCACACCGGCGCGGTTCAGGTCGAACACAGCGATTCGGCCGTTAGTAGCTGCAGTTGCAATGACCTGGTCATATTCCCCATTAGACCACTTGACGTCCTTTGCTGCCAATTGCTCCTTGTATTTGGACGAGAGTGCCGCCGGTGACGCATTGTGGGTAGCGGAATATCCAATTATGGCAGAACGGATGTTGACTTCTTCGGAGCAGTAATCGGAGGTCACCCGGATCGTCTTCAGTATTTCCCTGCCGGCAAGGATAGCGTGGGTGCGCTGAGGGGATACATCAAGGGCGTTGATGGGAATGCCGGTCTTGTGGGAGACTACAGGCGAAGCGCCAGGGCTATAGAGAAAGCAAGACCAAGAATCAGAAATGCCCAAAGTCGGTCATAGTCGGGGTCATATCAAAGGACTCTAGAGATTGGAGGGGGAGAAGGCTTGGGGTGGGACGCCATGCGTGACACGGGAACCTACGTGGAAGCAGAATGCTTTAAACCGGGAGCTATAGCACCAGCGACACGCGGCGAGCTCTGTTGGGGACTGGGCGGACGTGATCCGTAGAAGAAAGGATGGGCAAAGCGCGCAAACGCGCTTGTCGCCTTGATGGCATATTTCTGGGGCGGCAACGGAGGGGGAGCAGGAGGGAGCGGGGGCGCTGGGGGAGGAGCTGCGTTCGCAGAAGTCTGATTCCGCGGAGACTCGGTCATTATTTCGCGTGCTCAGGTGGCTGGGGCGAGCAAGCTGGAGATGGCCGACGATCCATATTCCCTCAAGCTGCAGGAAGGAGTGGCACAGCTAGTAGATGTCAGGATGAAGCAGTGTCGTGAGAGTCATGTGGCACCTTTTCCCAGAGGTAATAGTGCTGTGAAATCGGCTGGATGAGGTGGAATTGAACGCAGAGCAATCAGCTTGTTAGTTCCCGCAGGTGGTTGTTTTAGGGTTTCACTAGCTCCCACTGGGCTTGGCGTTCGGGGGGGGAAGAGGGGCGAGGAGGGTGGCAATCCATGTCCATGCCAGTCCGTGTGATCTCTCGCGAGTTGCTTTGAGTCTGGCCAGCACCGCAAGGGCCGTGGCTCTGAGACAAATGTGTCAAACGATGCCCACGGATCCAGTTCAGTCAGCCTCCACGCCCCTCTTCTCTCGATCTAGAGCTTCCTAGTCAATGGCTCTAGACTCGGAGGTGTTTGAGTAACTAGTTAGTTACTGTCTGTGAACTCTGGGGATTCTCAGTGTCAGTGAACTAGCTCCTAGGTAGCTATCGGCTCTTCCGTGACACCCGATACCTCCGTCATTTCTCCAGACTAACTAATAACTAACTGCATTTCTGATATAGCTTTTGATATTAATCTATCGACCTAGTGGCCTCTGGCGTTGGGGAAGCGACAGAATTGCTGAGTTGCAGCCAAAAACACACACCACGGCTACGGAGTACTATGTAGTCGTATGCAACTATAACTCGATTTGTGGAGCATTAAAAGCCCTTGCTCACATCACATATAGCCATGGATTCCCTGTGCGCCCATTCCTCAGAGTGAGGAAAGACTCTGACAGTCAGGCGAACGGCATGGCATTTATGTTGGCCCTGAAAGTGTCATTGTCCCTGACCGTGTGTATGGACTCGGATCTCAGTTTTTTTTCTAGCTAGCCGTTTCAAGGGCATTGCTATAGGCCCTCAAACAGAGGTTATGTATGTATGTGGATGACAGTTGCTCCATTCCTTGATCCTGTAGCCCCCATCGTAATTCCGAGTTCGTTCTGATGGTATTCTGTGTGGGCCCGGCAAGGATGAGGGCAGGAGTTATCCCGCAATACTATCTCCCGGATAATGCCATGATGATTGCTCAGGGAGTGAAGCCCCTTCCGTGAAGCATTTTCCCCCTGTTAAAATGCCAAATGAAAAGTCTTCCTCCCACGGGGTTGCAGATCACTCGTATTTCGAGATTTGAAGATTAATGCAAAAAATATATGTGCGTGCTAATTACCTCCACGATCTTCTCATTCAAGGCTCGTTAAAATCCCTGTCTTAGGATGCTAGAAGCCTTGCTAGACGCGCTAGAAACCCCGAAGAGCAAAGGCAAAAAAAAGAAAAGGAAGTCCTTCCCACAGCAATTTTCATGCATAAATTCCTGCACCCCGATTTCAAGTGATATCATCGCATCGATGATGCAAAAGGTGCTGATTCGACCCGCCTGACGTGTCATCCTCAACCTCCTATTAACTTGATGTGGAATGGCCCCCTCTTTTCTCGTAGTATTATTGAGTCGGTTCAGTGTAATGAATGCGCCGAGAATGCTGACTGTCGCTCACCCTAAGAAGCACCCAATGACAGGAATAATGTCCCTGCAGTCGGATAGGACGTGCATCAGCGTCAAATCTGGGGGGACCGGAAAAGGAAAGTTATCCTCGAAGTTGAACCTTGGAGTAAAACGCGGAACGAATCTTTAGATCTTCTTCCCAAAGTTCCCCATCCTTGCCGGGCCGACAACGGGCGGAGAACACGGGCCACTGCGTTGGGCTTGAGGGAAGGTAAGTTTATACAGCAGGACAGACAGGAAAGCGATCCATTAGCGCGGGGATGGGAACCGAGTCCTCTTAAGAAGGCTTTTTTTTTCAAAAGCCGTGCAGTCGCAAGTTGTGCCTGATTCCACACAACAGGGCGAGCGTGGGCCAGGATGGGGTATTTGCTGTCAATCCCTGTAACAGGTCGCATCGTTTTTCCCCAGGTCCAGACCACATGCAGGCGGACACATAACTACTAGTCGTTAGTCCTCTTTTGCCTTTGGTCGTTTTTCTTGCCCGAGGGGCCCTCCTTGACAAGGATAGGTACTTGGTACAAGCGGCCTGCATGGCGGGTGGGCGTGGAGCAGAGGTAGCGGGTACCTCGCCATCCCACTCCTGATGATGTGAGCCCTGCGCAATCGTGAATCTGGCCGGCTGTGATTCTGCCAAAGGCACAGGCAAGATGGATGCAGTTCCTGTTCCCTGTCTCACCGCTCCTGGGCTAAAGCTACTAAGCAGAAGCTGGTTCCAAATGCAAGACACTCACCGCCCCGAAACGGAAAACTGAGGAAAAAAATAAGATAACAAGCTGCCGTGGGTGGTGTGGGTGGTTTTGATTGGGAGCAACAGGTGAAGGTATCCCAAGAGGTGAATGTGAATTGAATGATAGAGGGTGAGAAATAACCAGCTTTCCTTTCCCTGCTTTTTTTCAATTGCAAGTGAGGTGAACAGCATGCTCTTCCTCGTCGCCACCAGCTGCTCCATTGCTCAACCGGTGATCTCCAGGATTTGACTTTGTTAGGATCTCTCCGCGCCAGTCAGAAGACCAAGATTGAGTTGGAGCTGTGTTTTTTTCCCTTAAACATCAACTCTCCAACCTCGACGCACACACGCCACTCCCTTCTTGTCCACCAACTTCCTCCCTTCACTCTCCCGTCTCTCTTCTCTTCCTTTTCTTTTTTTTCATCTCCTTGCTTGATTGTCCACCCTGACATTCACCTTTGTGCTCTCTCTCTGTACCACCATCCCGCAACAGTTGTCATTTCTGTGACATTGGGTAACTACCTCCCCGCCCTTCTCTTCGCGCTTTCTTTTCCCCCAAGAGTACTTCACTTGCTTGCCCCTACACTGTTTCTTCATTTCTCCTCACACTCACAGCTTCTGCTCTTCCTACCAGCTCTCTAACTCTTTCATCATCCTCTCTCTCTCCAGTTCTTGCTCACTTGCTCCTGCTTGTGAGATCCGGTCTATTTTCTAGTCAGTTCGCGATTTCGGGACTGGCCTTTTCCCTTCCAGTTGCGCTCGTTTCAGCACTCACCCTGGGCTCGCGACATAAGCCATTTTCAGGCATTGTGTTCATGGCACTTTGATATTGCATTCCGGCGACTGTCGTTTCCGCATGCCAACTGCTCTCTGACCCAAGACTTTTACGTCATTCGTTTGCCTTCCTAGCCACGCCACCTCGTATCATGGACACAGCTCAATTGCAGCAGTGACGCCTTAAGAAGACCTTTGGGCTCAATATAAACTATGGAGTCCGTCGTTCTTGCCGACGGCCTGCGGCCGCACTTCGAGAATTCCACCCTCAGACGCGTCCTGCGGCTCTTGCAGATTAGCTCGCCTATCATCATTGTCGCCGTTTTCGCCATAGCTTTTGTGGCTAATTCAATCATATCCGCCAAAAACATCAAGTCCAATGCTGCAGTCACGACCGGGCCTGGCGGCAGACCCCTTCCCAGACGCATGCGCAGTGCAGCGGTTATCACAACTCGTTTAGCTCCGGATTTCTCGCATACCACAAAACTTGCCTTCAAATGGCTCTCAGTCGGCGTGCTGTTCACCCTTGTGGCAGATGCTGCTCTCACTATGCTCCATGTCATCTTTTATCGTTCTGAGCATTGGTGGGCTGGGCAATCAGTCGTGGTAAGTTAGAATGTCGAGACTTCTCCTTCAACATGCTGATTGATTTTTTCCTAGATTTATATCGTGGGCTCCTTTTTCGCGTGGACCATTGTGTTGGTATCCTTGATCGACACATCTCCCTCCCCAACCTTCGCACAGCTATACCCCTGGGCACTAGCTGTTCCCCTGGAGTTATTGATGCTGGCAGCCCGCCTTGCTCTCTATACAAGTCCACATCGTGAATCCGTCGTTGGCGATCCTCACGGCGGCCCTTTACGGCAAAGCATAACAGGATGGGAACTGACTGAAGTTAGCATCGCCACTGTCCGCCTTTTGATCCTAGTGGGGATTGTCATGCTGTATACCTTTAATTCCGTGGGCTGGATAGGAAATAAAGACAGAGACTCCAGTGGGGAATCCACCGAAACGACAAGATTATTGAGCTCCGAATCTGACCTCAATAATGGCATGAACGGCAATGGCTATGGCTCGTCTCATCAAAATTCTAAGCCTCAGAATTCTAAACCGGTTGAGGCAGAAGCCGCTTGGGTTCGACCAGCGTCTGTTCCCTCAACCAGCTGGTGGGAATATCTTAGCGGATATTCTATCTTCTTCCCTTATCTCTGGCCATCAAAGGCTCGCCGGTTACAGTTGACAGTCATAATCTGCTTTGGCCTTGTGCTATTGCAGCGAGTAGTCAACGTACTAGTGCCGTATCAAATCGGTGTCATCACAAACGCCCTTTCCAGTGAGAATGGTGAATCCTTTTATATTCCTTGGGGAGGAATCTGCCTCTACATCTTCTATCGGTGGTTGCAAGGGAATCAGGGCTTGATTGGATCGATTCGGCAATTTCTCTGGATTCCAGTTAGTCAGTATTCCTACATGGAATTGTCAACAGCAGCATTTGAGCATGTGCATGGCCTTAGCTTGGACTTTCACCTGGGAAAAAAGACTGGTGAGGTGATTTCAGCGTTGAACAAGGGCAACTCCATCAATACGTTCCTGGAGCAAGTGACCTTTCAGGTTCTCCCAATGCTGGTTGACCTTTGTGTTGCTGTTGCATATTTTATGATTGTATTTGACGTGTATTATGCATTGGTGATAACTGTTGTCACCTTTGTCTATCTTTATGTGACAGTTCGTATGGCTCAATGGAGAGCAGAGATCCGGCGCCAGATGGTCAACGCAAACAGGCAAGAGGATGCAGTCAAGTAAGTGCAGCTTTTGCTTTTCATGGTTTGTGGATGGAGAAAGTGAGCTTTGTCTAATGTGGGATCTTTTCTTTTTTAGGAATGATTCAATGGTTTCGTATGAAACAGTGAAATATTTCAATGCCGAGCAATACGAATTTGATCGTTACCGCGGCGCTGTGAAAGATTTTCAGAAATCAGAGTATCAGGTCCTCTTCTCACTAGCCTTGCTGAACACCACCCAGAATACTGTTTTCATGCTTGGACTCATGATAACATGCTTTATTGCAGCATTTCAAGTGGCAACTGGCGAGCGAAAAGTTGGTCAATTTGTGACACTGTTGACATACATGGCACAGCTCCAGGGGCCATTGAATTTCTTTGGAACCTTTTACCGTTCAATCCAATCTGCTCTAATCAATGCTGAGCGAATGCTGGAGCTTTTTAGAGAACAGCCGACTGTTGTTGATGGTCCTTCAGCTTCTAAGCTGCCGACATGCAAAGGAGATATCAGATTTGACAATGTTAAATTTGCATATGACTACCGAAAGCCTGCGTTGACTGGGTTAAGTTTCCATTGCCAGCCAGGAACTACCACAGCTTTGGTGGGCGAATCCGGAGGTGGCAAATCTACTGTTTTCCGCCTCCTCTTCCGTTTCTATAACGCTGCATCAGGGAATATCTTGATTGATGGTCGTCCGGTTGACACTATTACAATCGATTCACTTCGCCGCCACATTGGTGTCGTGCCCCAAGACACTGTGCTTTTCAACGAGACTCTGATGTACAATTTGAAATATGCCAATCCGTCGGCTACTGATGAAGACGTCTACGCCGCTTGCCGTGCCGCCAGCATTCATGATAGGATTCTCACATTTCCAGATGGCTATGAGACAAAGGTTGGAGAACGTGGCCTTCGACTCAGTGGGGGCGAAAAACAACGAGTGGCTATTGCACGCACCATTCTGAAGAATCCACGCATTATTTTACTCGATGAGGCTACAGCTGCCCTTGATACTGACACAGAAGAGCATATCCAGGGGGCGTTATCGACGCTGTCTAAAGGCCGTACCATGCTTGTTATTGCTCACCGTTTGAGCACCATAACTACTGCAGATCAGATTCTTGTTCTTCATAACGGGCAAGTTATTGAAAAGGGGACGCATGAGCAGCTCCTCTCGATGAGAGGCCGATATGCCAGCATGTGGCGAAAGCAAATCCGAGCACAACGCGCAGCTGCAGAGGCCCAAGTTTTGCAAGTTCGTGCAGAACGTCTGCGATCTGCATCGACAACGGCTGTAGGCGATGACAGTTCGAGCCAGTCAGACGAAGAAAACAATGGTGATGGTGCCGCAGATCCGAAACCTGTTCGGCCATCTTTGGGTCAGCGGTCATCTAAAGTCTCAACCACTAAAGGTCAAAATCACTGATACCAACGGTTTGTGAATCTGCTCAGACGGCGGCCTGTGGAGACGAGGCAAGGAGGGTATGATGCGGTATGGGACGAATTTCATTTGTTGAATGCTCATCCAATTCCTCGCATTTACCAACGGTTCATCATCGGAGGCGTAGAGGTCATTTGTCTTTGTCTTTTTTTTACGGGCTGCGAAAAGCATTGGGACGAAGTTCATGTTGTTCCTTTGAATTTGCTTTTTCTGTTTTTATTGTACTTTGACATGTTCTGGGCCCCTTAGATCGATTTTCCTACTCCGGGCGGGACAGTTTTAATATTAATTCCAATGTTGTTCCTTTTGCGCGCTACATTTCCGGGGATGGGGACTGGAGAGTCGATAGAATTAATGACCGTTAGAATTAGCAAGCAAATGAAATGCATTATTTTGACATCAAAAGCGCACACGCAGACAGTACCAATCCTAGATCAGCATACGAGCGGCGTCAAGTCGAGTTGTGCTGGTGGTCGAATGAAGTGCCAAGCAATCAAGCAATGGCGGAGCGGAACAGCACACGCCAAGGAGCCAAGGCTTAGTCACGACAGCTTCATCCCAACGGGCGCACAGGCCCTTTACTATGGCTTAACGTGGTACAAGCGTTGACAGTTATTGTCCGCTGCAGAATTGTGACATCAGGGCAAGTTACTGCATTGACTAGCCATAGGAAGAAAAAAGAATTCTTTCGGCTTCTCACTTCCCCAGCCCATTGATCCACAGCTCTTGGCTGGTTGAACCGCGACTGTGCAGGGATACTCGATCATCCACGGCTCCGGCATCTCACTTTAACCTTCTCCCTTTGTTTTCACCGGCCATATTCGACAGAATGCATTCTCCGTCCTCCCAGCTTCTCCGGGTATTGCGGGCATCCATCGCGTCGTCGTCCGGGCGAACGATTACCCACCGAACATATCTCCGCGCATGTCCGGTTTTCCGAAACATCGCCCCTTTCGCCGAGCCCATTTCTCGCACGTTATTTTCTACGGCCTCCGCACGCTATCGCGACAGCGACAATGACGGCAGCAACACCAAGAGGCCGCCGTTTCAACCGGCCCGAGCACCACCGAGCCGTCGCCGTTCGGAGCTCACTACCGCGGATTTGAAGCCAAAGTCTCGCTACCGGGGCCCTCCGCCGCCGGAGGACCCGCAGACAGAGACCAGCCTGCGTACGGATATCGGCGCGCTGGATGTCTTTGCTAACATTGCGACTCCGTCGACGGCGATCGATGCGTGTCTGGACGATGGGTTTCATTTGAATAATGGGGTCAAGATTACGGGCGGGAGCGGGTGCTTGTTGGTGGATGGTGAAGCTTTTGAGTGGAAGCCGTGGGAGTTGGCGAAGGGGACGATGGTGAATGCGAAAGGGCAGTGGGAGGTTGGGGAGGAGGCGTGGGGTGTTTTGAGTCTGGTGTGGCCGAAGCCTGGTGGGTTAAGATTCATACACAATTTGCTGATTGCTTTGGAGGCCGCTACGGTATTTGGCTGACTCGTCGTCCTGTTTTAGATCTGCTTGTTCTTGGTCTAGGTGGAACTATGCGACCAATCTCGCCCGAAACGAGGAGACATATCAATCAACTGGGAATCCGCATTGAGATTCAGGATACGAGAAACGCAGCTGCGCAGTTTAATCTTCTTGCTACGGAGAGAGGGGTGAGGGAAGTTGCGGCAGCATTGATACCCGTAGGATGGAAAGGCTAGCAAGGAGAAGCTCGAATGTCTTTGCCAAGTGTATTCTTCCAAACGCAAGGAAGCAATCGGAGGCACGATCATCATCCGTTGCTGAGGTATTCTACTACTTTATCAGAACTAATATGAGCCGGGCTATTCGGTCGATACGCGGGCATCTCAAAGTTCACAGGCCTTCGGGCTTGCAGGAGAATCAGCTTCTTAAATAATATTAGTCTTAAGTCTCGATACTACTAGCAACCCTTGCCAGCAATGAGTAGTAGGTTCCTCAAATGGGTGGAGGAGCAAGCAATTGAAAATAAATATCTTGATGCGCACTTTAATGGCAGATTCTAATTCGATTCAATTGTCATGGAGATCTTTAGGCCACTAACTACTAACTAACTAACAAACTAGCCTGGCTGGCTGACTCCTGCATAATGGGGCTTGGCGTGCGAGTGACCTGGGAACATCATCAACATGCTATCAGCCGGCAGTTCGCAACCTCTATGAGCTCGTCTGGCCATGTGGTGATTCGAGTGTCTCTCGTTACTATAATATTCAGTCGTTTTTGAGGGTCCATCTCGCCCTCGCCAGCCCTGATAACGTTTCAACAAAAGACCCCTCGTCATCATGTCCCGGAACGACCCCTTGCTCGTCCCACGTCCATCCTCCGACCATTCACCCGAACGAAGCGATGCCGAAGAAGACGCCCTCCTGACCGGTCAGCGTACCCATCGCAGCCAAGGCCGTCGCGGGGCAACATTCTGGCGTGAGGTTGGATTGTTCTCCTGGGCTTTGGTAGCAACTGCAGCCGTCATCATCCTCGCAGTCGTATATCAGCATCAGAAATCAACTGGGAAGCATGAGGGAAGATTGGTTCCAGGCGAGAGACCTTCGGGAAAACGGAATCTTATCTTCATGGTATCTGACGGAATGGGACCTACGAGTTTGTCGATGACGCGAAGCTTTCGCCAATGGCGGGACGGACTTCCGATTGACGACGTCCTTGTCCTGGATAAGCATCACATTGGCCAGTCTCGAACAAGATCATCGTCTAGTCTGATTACAGATTCTGCAGCCGGTGCGACAGCGTTTTCTTGTGCAAAGAAGAGCTACAACGGCGCCATTTCAGTCCTCCCGGACCATAGCCCATGCGGAACCATCCTCGAAGCCGCGAAGGCTGCTGGTTATATGACAGGGCTGGTTGTTACAACAAGAATCACGGATGCCACTCCTGCGTGCTTCTCCTCTCATGTCAATATACGTTCGTATGAGGACTTGATTGCCGAGCACCAAATTGGAGAATACCCACTGGGACGACAGGTCGATCTCATACTTGGAGGTGGAAGATGCCACTTCCTCCCAAATACCACTTCTGGCAGCTGTCGCCGTGATGGAAAGGACATCGTGAAGCTTGCCAAGTCAAAGGGCTTCTCATACGTAGATGATCGCAAGGGCTTCGATGAGCTGAAGATGGGCAAGGCAGCAAAACTTCCTCTACTCGGCCTCGTGGCTGAAAAGGACATTCCATTTGAAATTGATCGTCGATTTCAGAGCGGGACATACCCGTCCCTGGAAGAAATGGCGCGCACCGCTTTGAAGGCTCTAAGCGATGCCACTCGCGACAGCGATAAAGGCTT
The DNA here is from genome assembly GCA_001430955.1 of Chrysosporium queenslandicum. NCBI lineage: Eukaryota > Fungi > Ascomycota > Eurotiomycetes > Onygenales > Onygenaceae > Chrysosporium > Chrysosporium queenslandicum. Next base: position 56,613 of record LJPI01000951.1, on the reverse strand, counting down.
CTTTATCATGATCGAAGGTTCCCGCATTGACCACGCTGGCCATGGCAATGACCCTGCTGCCCAAGTTCATGAAGTCCTAGCATACGATAGAACGTTTGCCGCCGTTCTAGAATTCCTCGAGAATGACTCCACCCCCGGTGTACTTGTCAGCACATCAGACCATGAAACTGGAGGCCTCGCGGCCGCTCGACAACTTCACGAATCTTACCCCGATTATAAATGGTTTCCGGGCGTTCTTGGGAATGCTACTCATTCGTCTGAATACCTAGAGGCTCGGCTCTACGACTACCTTGATAATGAGGGTAAATCTAGGCCCAAGAGCGAGCAGCGTGACTATATACGCCGCAACCTTGTGGAGAAAGGGCTCGGAATATATGATGCGACAACCACCGAACTTGACCGGCTTATTGATACAAATGGCGGTGTGCCTGGTGCTTATGTTTTGGCGGATATGATAAGTCGACGAGCACAAATTGGTTGGGCGACTCATGGGCATTCCGGTAGGTTTCTCCAACTAGTTTCTCGGTTCAAATTCTTTTTTTTCCTTTTTTTCTTTTTTTCGTTGCTACGCCTATCTGACATCTTATACCTTATAGCTGCGGATGTCAACATTTATGCATCATCTCCGTATGATGCCCTTGAACTTGTCGGTAATCACGAAAACACTGAAGTGGGCGGCTTCCTCGCCAAATACCTCAATCTGGATCTTGATGCAATTACCAATAAACTGAAGGACACGAAAACCAAACCGAAGGCGGCTAGCCACGACTACTCCTGGATGGGCGATCCGCTCGCCGATGATGTCTTTGTCGACGAACTTGATACCTACCATGGCGACTTCAAGAAGAAGCGCAGTCTCTCCAAGAGGGACAGAAGCGTCAACGGCATTGCGGATGAAGGATGCGGATGCGGAGCAATGCATTAAATATATGATTTTTACTTATTATTTGGCCGTATTCTGGCGACATTTCATTTATCCTACTTGTACTTGTGGTGATACCTCACAGGCCAACATCCAGTTTTCTTTTTCTTCCACCTATTTCCTACTACTAGTGTTCTATTTAGCGGAGTATGCGGCGCTGCTTCACGAGGCAAAGTTCGGGTTTATATATTTGGTTGCGACAAGGGGTTTCCGCGACCTCCGTTCTTGCTTTTATCAAGCCATTTTCAAGGAGAAGTACCATTTTAATCAGTATCAACTATTTCGCATTTGTTGTCAGGTTGATCCCCTAAAGAGAAGTGGTTTTCACTGTTTCCCCTTGATCCAAGCCTGCCCATTCACCCGGCTTGCTGGTTGTGACAGTGTCCTTGAGGCGTTGCTGTGGTGCGCCTCCACAAGGATTAATCAGGGATGTCAGATAACTCATACTTAACTCACCTCAAGAGAGTTATTGCTGAATTGATGACCTGACATAGAGCTCACTGCTATCGCAAGTGCAGATCCCAACATTTCCTCCATGACACATTGTTCATTGCATGCCATTTGTCATCCTAACAGCCCCCTTTAGCACCCATTGTCCGGTTCCTAATTCCTCCCACATAGACAAGGGTTTCAACATCCTCTCATTTTTTCCTCAGTTCGACATACTCGGACATACAAACACACCAACGGCTGGGTGCGGAAAATGAACAATGAAAAGAGAAAAACGCATCAAGTCCTGCCCCCCGTGCCCGCAAAAAAGCATCTCGCTCCCTCATAAAATCTCCTTTCTCGATCCCGCCGCTGGCAGATATCGCATGGGCGCAGTGCATAACGCGGGCCGAGTATGTTCCCGGACGAAGGGCCACAGCTACGGCGGAGTTTGAAAGGGATGTTATAGTTGCGGCGCTCCCGTGGATCGTTTATCCGCTGCAGCTGGAATAGCACGTCGTAGCAATTGTAGGCGAGGGTGAAGTTGGAGTGATAACATGAGTAGAAGACTTGGTTGTAGTAACACATTCTCTTTTTGTTTCGGGTTTGAACTTGGTGGTTGCCGATGTGCGGAATTCCGTTCGTTGATGTTGATAACGTTACTGGGATGTCAGTCCTGAGATGGTGGTGTGCCACGGGGCTGAGATCGCTTGCGAGGCTGGAAAGAAAGGGCTGCAGTGCTTGGACGGGGCGAGCGAAAGCCCTACTTGAATCTGACCGCCGTCCGCCGAAGGTAAGTCTTTTGAAACTGGAATCTGTTTTTCGACGAGTTAAAGGGGCCTCTTGGGTGAGCGATAGGTATATTTGCCATGCGGAAAGTAAAGTTGAAAACGCAGCATGGCAAATATGGCCATCAACACGGGTTTATATCCGTCTTGTTGATTTGATTGCATCTTTCTCGCAACAGCTAAGAAATTGGAAACACCTTTATTCCAATGCTCCAATGCAACGAGGATAGGGCTAGAAAGTTTGAGTAAAGCCGCATCGCATTCCTCTGCCACTGGGCTCGGGCTTGAGATACGATGTTTGCTTGGGTATCTAACAAGCCAGGGCGGCCGAGATATAAATATCCTCATTCTACCGCGCTCACAGTAGGGTGAGCCCTGAGAATCACCACAGTTCGAGCCAATTGGCACTGTAGAAAAGAGTTTGAGAGAGTGCACATTTGCAGCAAATGTGCAAATCACACGAAACGTATTCAAGAAAAAAAGAAAAAAAAGCCGGTGTGGCCATGACGCTTGAAAGAATCTGCACCGGAAAATCCAGCCAGATGGCACTTGGGAAAAGGCAACTCTTTGCTTGCTCGAAGCAGTTTGAAACCCCAGTGACAAACAAGCTGCACAAACATGCCTGGCAAGAGTCAAGTAGTAGCCCATATGGACAAGTTCAGCACTAGAGATACGTCAGAACGTACGGAGTAGAAGCACGCCGAACGCAGAGGAGGCATCCCGCCAGTCTGCTCTGGCGCGCGGGTAAGATTTGCGTCCGGTTTCTTTTCCTCTAGGATGTAACCACATGGTGGTCATATTAGAGAGGTGGGGCGGCGGTGCTAGATTAAGCCGGGCCGACGGATGTTTGCTTCTAGCTTTCCACAACAGTACGCAGTGAATCTAAAGCCGAATGGATGTCGGCATTTATGGCACGTCTCAAGCTGAGATTTGTGCTTCAGCGTCGAAGTACGGAGTGTGTATGTGATAATAAGGTTTCCTGCAGCCGATAAGCCACGAGCCGGTTGTGGCTTGCAGAAGGCCAGTTTGTGGATGCTTGGAAAGATAGCAACCTAGGCTACCTGTTTGACACTTGGATGTGCAGAGTATGCGACATTGGCAACTCTAAAATAGTCAGATGGAAAGGATTCAAGAAGCCAGACATTGCTGAAAGCGGGTAATGATATTAATCCTGAATCGTTATTAGCACCGAATCAAAGGTGCAAATCGCCATGCTAGACAACGTCAAAGTTGGTTTAAAAGCGCCAATTAAAGTGTATACCTCTGACAGAATATTCAAATTGTAAGAGGACATGGGAAATACTTCCTCTCCCAAGAATATACAAGGCGTGAAAGAAAGCATTGGGATTATCCAACTCGCGACAAGAATTACATAGTAACGAGCACCACGAGTGCGACGAGCACCGCAAATAAGGAACCTTTCAACACTTGCTCCCCCTGGGGTGACGCACCGCTCTTCTCGTTGCCCTTGTTATTATCGCCTTGCGAGAAATCGGAAGGGTTTGGCTTGTTGCTACCGCCACCACTGCCTGGTGAACCACCGTCACCTCCATCACCACCGTCGTCTCCTCGGTTGCCATCGGCTCCTGGTCCGGCACCTGACAAGCCGGGAATGATAGCGATGTCGCTGGTCTGAGCAGGCTTCTTGCTGCCACTAGCGGACGGGTAGTCTTTATCCGTATCACGGCCGTTGCCCAAGAATGACTTCAAGACGGTATTTTTATTAGTTATCTTGACGGTATCTTCAGTTCCCTTCGCATCGGTGAAAATGTAGGACTTGCTGCCCTCAATTTTGGCACCTTTTGGAGGATCGTAGCACTCGACAGTAACTTCATCAAAGATAGCATAGTAATAGCCGTGATTCTTGATATCCTCATGGTTCCAGTCGACAAGTCCGCCAGCCCAGTTGACAGTGCCTTCACCATTAGAAGGAAGACCGGCAGGCCAGAGCGAGAGCTGAACGCGGGATGGAGTTTGAGGATAGGCATACTGATTGGAGGTTTCGTTGAAGGTCTCGGATCTCTTCTTGACGCGAACGGGCTTTCCATCAATGGACCATGTGATTGCATCAGGGGTCCAGTCGATCTCATACGTGTGGAACTCGTCGAAGGTATCTGGGGCGGAAGCGTTTTTACCGTTGGTATCTGCAAAAGGTATCAGTATATTCCTGGGTAGGTGTACACGAGTGGTGGGAAAGACTGGTAGCTTACAATCCGTGATTCCTTGGAAGTAATAGTTGGTTTGGGCGGTGTGCAAGTCAACGCCGACGAATTCGAAGTCGATTTCATCCTTCATGTCGGAGAGGAGAATGAACGCAGTAACAACACCTTTTCCACGGCTGGTCTTTAGCCTGGCAGTCGTCTTCCCATACCACATGTAATGATTGTTGGCCATGAGAGTGCCGACAGTATCTGGAGCCATTGTCAAGAGAAGGGTGCCGTCATTCGACAATGGCTGGCCGCTGGATACCCAATCTGCTTTGCTCGCATCGCCGAGGTACTTTGTATTTGGGATGACGCTGTCGAGGTTATCCCACTTGTAGGTTTTGCTCTTGCATACCGGTGCTGGGAGGCACGAGTCAATAGCGAAGGACGATTTGGGGTCGCAACCACCAAGGCAGTATGCTCCAGAGCCACAGTCTCCGTATTCTACGCAAGGCAGGACAGGTTAGTCGCTGGAAAGTCGAAGCAGCATATAACTCTCAAGGAGGCAGTTCACTCACGCGAGCAGCACGGGGAGCTCTGGGGGCATTTCTGGCTTGGGCTACATTTTTCGGGCTTTGCCGCCACGAAGGCTTGGGACGAAAGGGCCAAGGCCACAGCGTAGGCCAGCAGGCGAGTCATGACGAAGCGATTAGTAGTACACAGCGATGAAGAGGATTCGACGCTGGCGATATATCCGTTATATGTATGTACTATCGGAGATTATAAATATATATACGTCTCGAGAACAGCAAGAGAGGAAAAGAGTCCCGGAAATGACGATCTGAGGGCGGCCGACAATGCGGCAAATGGGCAAGATCGATAGAGAGGTAGTGGAGACGGCTCGTTATTATCGGGAAAGGGTAATGAGCAGTTGATAAAACGAGAGACTGTGAAGAGCAGAGGAGAAGAAGAAGAAGAAGAAGAATAGGACGAAAACCCAACCTCAAAGGAGCATGAAACGAGTGATCGCTTCCTCTGGGGATGATCGAAGAGAAGTCGGACGGCGGAATTGGAAGTTGGAAAAAAGCGAGGATGTCAGGGGGGGACGAAGAGGCGAAAGAGGAGCGAGACGGCCCACCCGAGCCTGATATAACAGGCGACCATTCCCATCAGGTCACTCCAGGCCGACCGCGCACAATTCAGGGGGTTCTGATACCGCGCCATGTAATTCAGGACCGCCCAGACTCAATTGCTTATCTTGCTCCTTGCCCAATCAACGCGGAGATAATTGAAATGGCAGCCAATCAGTGCTGCGGGCCACAGCAGACAAGCATTTTAGCGCAAGCGTTCTTCCTTTATTGAGGATCGGTTCACTCAACTTGGCGAATCAGCGGCCGTTCTGTGTCTTAAAGGGCCCACTCTCAGTACCACACGATGTCTCACTCGAAATACACCGTACAAAAGAGGAAATCCTCGTGTCAATAATTCCAATTCTGCGAGATCGCCCTGCTGTGATTGGCTGCTGCTGGGAGTCAGCTCGTCCAACTGCCGGATCTCGAGCAACGTCACCTTCCGGCTCCATGTAACCATCTCCATGGACTGTGCCAGAAACCCATCCAATGCCGACTCGCTGTGTCCGGTAGTGAAGAGTTGTATGGAGGACTTACGAGACCACATATGATAACCTAATATACGGAGTAACAAATGCGACGGTCCAAACCATCTTCCAATGGAACTGAGAAAGTGATCTCTCGAACATTGACTTAGATTCTGGACTTTCTAAAGTTCAAGTGAGTCAACTGTTGCGAGCGGAATACGCTTCTCGCAACCTGGAGCTATACGCTAGATGATACCAGGACTCTCGGGGCTGCAACAACCTGTAAAATGCCTGCTCTGGAGTATTACAGAATCAATTTATCTTGCCTGGGAGTCATTCTCGGACAATTTGATCAAAGCTTTACTCCGTACACTGAGTCACTTTCATGCTTCAAATACGAATGAATCCACTTAGATACAGCCGAAAAAGGAACAATGCCGTCACTTTCGTGAGCTGATTTGAAATCATCCGCCTCTGAATGGGATCAACTGACCAAAATCCTGGAACAGCCATGCGGGGTGCCCGCGCTCTCCCGCTGCTGCCTAGCGATCTAATCCCGAGTATCTGTGGATATAAACCTACGCGCAACCTGGGGAGAGCCAGACGACAGAAGAGACAAACAATCCATCCAGCCCTTAAGAGTGGGTTTCGGTCTCTGGCTTGTTCAAGATGTCTTCCACCTCCTCGCCAGATCGCCGTCCCTACTACGGCTCCTGCCACTGCGGCAACGTGCGTTATATCGCGTTCGTTTCTCTACCGCCGACTGTCGGGCACGACGTTGACCCGAGCAACACTGTGCGGTTCTACAAGTGCAACTGCACGACATGCCATAAGATGGGCTTTTTCCACATGCGTCTACCCAATCCCGCGCGAGACTTTGTTCTGCTCTCCCCGTCCGACCCAGCGGAGCTTTCAAACTATACTTGCTTTAGAAAATGCCTGAATTGGCACTTCTGCGCTACCTGCGGCGTGAGGTGCTTTACCACCTACACCGATGGCCGGAGCGAGGAGATCGATCTTGACGCGAAATTGGGCCGGCCGAGCGAGGGGAAGGTGACAAAGATCTGGGCAATGGGAGAGGAGAAGCCCGTGCGTGGGGAGAAGGGTTATCTTAGTATCAATATCCATACCATTGATCAAGGCCAGGAAGGGTTTGATATGCGGAAGCTGGTCGACGAGAAATGGGTCGAGTACCTGGATTGTAAGGAGGAGGCAAGTCCACCGCGATATGATTACCCACAGAGTGGAGGGACGTGGTGACTCGAAGCTCTGGAGATTCGGATGCTCCATGCCTTTGCTTGCCTATTTGTATCTCACCTCAATTCATCCATGCTGTATCTGTATTATTTTGCAGTTCTTGACGTGCACATCCACTACACACTGTGAATCCGAGACGCCGGTCACGTGATTGCCGGTTTGGCTCCACTGATGGTCTGCACTCCCACGCACATTTGAGGAACTGCCATGCTCATTGCCTAAGACAAGGAAAAGGATCCATAAAGACTTGTTATTCAACAGTTGGTGGTCTCAAGGCCATTCCTAGATACTGCAATTAGCAGCCATCATCCTGACTGGACATTCCACTTCCAATGATCCCAGAACAGCAATATTGGCCTGCCATCCAACCTAAGTCTTGCCTCAACAACAAAAGCATAATTTCATGAAACAGACAACTAATACGGCTGCAGCGACAATTTGAACGGTTTCCTCGAAGATGCAAACCCGGCTCCCTGATGACTACAAACTCAACAAGCTTCGAAGACTGGTTTACCAGGCAGACAATCGATCGGGAACGGCCTGGTCGCAGTCGATTTAAGACGCAGTCCAACCTACAACACACATCAGTCCTTCGTACTTTGACGGAAATATATACAACACTTACTTAACGACCTCCTCCTCTGCGTCCTTTGATGTGGCGATGCTGTGGCACACCGATTTGGGATTCAAGGTTCAGCTGTTTCTCGCAAGGGTCCGTCGAGAAGGTGACTTGGACCTCATAATACGGGTTGGATTTGTGAACTGCCAGTGCGAGAAAATGATCCCGCACCGCTCTTGCTGTAGCAACACTCTTGAAGACGGCAGTCACTGTGGACATTAGCGTCCCCGTCGGAACATCCGGGAACCGGAAAACATACCATTTCCACTATTGAAAGCCCAAATAAACTCGATTGCCTCGGCGCCAACGACCTGTCCCATGTCCTTCAGGATCCTCTTCACGGTCAGTCCCCCGCCAAGGAGGCCAGCACGAGCAAAAGTCAGTCTACGCCGCTCACGCGGCTTGGCCTCCATCTTGCGCATCTCATCATTCCAGACAAATTCTGCGGCACACACGATCTTATACGCCGCACCAAACAAGCCTGACCCGGTCAATGCACGCTTTGCTCTTTCTTGCCCCAGAAAAGCGATCGCGTGCGCTGATTTCTGGAAAGTAATCTCAGCGTAGTTCTGGACATAGTTGATCTCCACGCTGAAGAGTGGTCCCTCGCGAATCTTCGATGTCAAGAAATTGAGCGAATGAGGTCCAAAAGCACCGCTGATGGTCAGCATTGCAGCCTTTTCCTCGCTCGTTTCCACGATTGGTGCGTGGCCAACTGGGACAACCGGATTGATTTGGGAGGGGATGGTCGCGGTAAGTCCAAGTGCATTTATGGCAGTCTTGCCAGTCTTCGGGTAGGCAGCTCGGGCAGAGCTTGAACTACCCACTGTGGCCGGAGCGCGACGGGCAACATCGGAATACAACACGACGCCCTGGCCGTTCCTATCGGCTGGCTGCTTGTGGGCTGGCGGCTCCGTCTGCGACGCGACGTGAGCCGCGTTCGGCTGAAACCAGTGTCAGCAATCTAGAGCTTCTCGATCTCTTTACTGGTAGAGAGATTTACCACACGATACATGACCATCTGATCATCGCTAAACTTGATCACCGCGTCAGTAAAGATGTTAATGACTTCGTGGATGTTTCGTGCAATTTTATTTGCGGAATCCACGAAATTATGAGCCCGGAGCTACATCTGGTCAGCACATCATTCCAATTGGGAAGAGCTCTATGGTTCCTCAAGGTCCGCATGGAACGTACGTGCTCTGTGATATCGTTCATTTTGTGGATGACATCCACCATGGTATCATCGATTCTTTCCGCCATACTGCTTCTGGGGCGATTCCCTTGACCGGACTGCAATATGCTGAAGGCTGAGTTTTGTTGCTGAGTGGTTGAAGCAGGGAAATAACTCTTCTTTGCGCGTGTCCTGGTGTAAGGTTTTGTGTACGTGAACCAACTGACGTCCTGGCAACAGGAAGTAAACGAAAGATACAAAATGTCACTCAAAGGAAGAGGGGTGCCAGCAGTCTGAAGTCCAAATAAATATAGCTAGGTAAGAGAGGATTACCAGGCCTAATTTCAAACAAAGTGACAAAGGTTGAATATATCAATAAAGGACAAGTGCAGTGGGTGAATCCTGATAATAGCTGGCAACAAGATGTCGTGAATATAATCAAGATTTGAATCAGAAACAAGGCAAGCTCCAGTGAGAGGAGCGTGATCGTGAAAAGGATTGTGTTGTTGGCAAATAGAAGCTACCGGCAAGCATCTGCCAAACTTCTATCACAATCACTTTTACAGGAGCACTTCTCATACCCTGACTCATCAGGAGGTAGAACCAAAGGGCAAAACACAGTGAGTGTTCTCCTTCCCTGAGCAACATATACCTAGGAGTGTATGATACTCCTCAACTGAAGTGAATATATGGCAAAATCTCTTCGGGTCAGGGGCATGGTCTGAGGAAATCATTGTCCTATATATTTGAATTACTGGCGCCTACTGACTATTTCCTGGGCATGGCTACCATTTTATGCCTGGCATACGGTGATACACCATTGATTGGAAGTTCAACAAGCAAATCCGAGAGTTGTCTTATATCAGTTCTACTTTTTGCTTGAACTCTTTCTTTTTTTGGTCATGCGTCTTGATATCAAAGAGCATAGTCTTTGAAAGACATGTTTTGGGTGCTCTTCTTTTGGTAAATTGATATTTCTTTGTGGGAATTGTGACGATTGAGGTAGCTCCGCATACCTCAATATATATTTTCATGGTAGTATCTTTTCAAGATTCCCAGCCGTAAAGCGTTGATTAGGCCCACCTAGAGTTTACGAAGTGTTTTCGCAAGGAGCCTTGATCCGCTATCAGGAACGGCGGAACAATGCAGGAGCGTCGAAGCCTGACGAAAACGTGCCGAGAGAGGACGGTCAAAGAAACCGTTAGCGGGCCTTTTCATTATCATATCGTTCATTGGATCATTATGCATCTAAATATATCTATCTTGCGTGGAACCGTCTCAACGCCAATTTCTCCATCCGCTTAACTCCCTCCCCATAGCCGTCTCCTGAGTTCTTTCGCCATTGCCTTGCGGGTATCCGCTGTCCTTGAGGCCGCATCCCGGTTTTCTTCCCCTCTCCTGAGCAAATACTTTGTGCATTCACCGACGCTGCCCCAAACGAGAGCCTTATAAACTTTTGGGATTTCTGTTCCCTCTACGTTCGGATCTCGAGCCCGCATACCTTGCTGTACGAGTTCGCAGCTGATATCATCCGCCATTCCATAGAGCTGGCCATATGCCATTTCGATTCGCTTTTGTTCCTGATGAGCTTGTTGCTCGCGGAGGGTCAACGCTCGCTGGACAGAGTCACGGTTATGGGACGCGAGAACGAGATTGACTTCGGGGAACGATTCGGGTCCGTTTGAAGACTTGATGAGCGTTTCGCCATATTGTCCTTTTATCAAACTTTCTGCGAGGCTGTTGTATGTCTCGTCTGTTGCACTTTTGGACTCCCAGATGAGATCCCGCGGCTCCGTCCCTAGGTATGCACCCCGGACTAATTTTACCCCAAGCACAAAGCCGGCAGATTGCGCAATGGCTAGGTGTTTGGCAAGAGTGGACGGCGTGGACCGCAGATAAGCTTGGTATGTGCCATATATCAATGCTCGCCGGTCTGGGACATTATTATACCGGCGTGCGTATTCGATTGTCCAATCATCTATAGCTGGCTGCACCGCCTGCTGTTCTGCATCGATGAGCAGTCTCACTCCGCGATCCCTGGCTCTATCGCAGATCCCAGTTATGGCTTGTTCGAGGTCCGGACACGGACGCTCACGCCTAAGAAGTTGTTGGACGGCCTTTTGTCCTGCGCCGGTAAATTTAACTGCCACAAAATCTCCAGTTTCGGCCAAATTTACCGTTTCTATGGTTCCGTCTCTCCAGGCGAAAATATCCTCTTGCAATCTCTTTGCATTTTCGGAATCGGTTTCGGTACTGCTTCCCAGCGCAGACGCTTCACTTTCATTCATAACTATTTCTTTTGCATATCCGAGAATTACCCCAGAATACCCACGGTTCTTGATTTCTCGGATGCATTGGCGGACTTCGGTTGGAGTCTCCCCGGCACAAAATTGCGCATAAACGGTTTTCTCCATGACATATTTCAGTATCATGTTCCGGTCAGGGTTCAGTATTGGCGATTTAGAATTAGCTATCACTGATAACACCCCTAGGGCGGGTGTAAGAAGGAACGGGGAAGAGGATATGGTGGTCACGAATAATGAGCGTAGTACAACTGGCAGAGGTAATATTGAGAGAGGAGAAGGATCTGGAGAGTTCGGTTTCTCTGGGGCAAATGGACGGGGTGGGCCTGAGGAGAACCTCCCCGGAGTAGGACCATGGGTAGAAGACAGGTCGGATTGCGGACGCTGTCCTTGGTGGACATATCTAACATGGTCCAGAAACTGAAACTGGTATAACCGTCCTGGAGTTTGGATCTTGGAATAACGGGACCAACCGTGCCGATAGGTGAACGCAACTGGACGCATTTTGAGGATAGTGTTTTTCTCTTTTTCTTCGTCTCTTGGAAGTCCTCAAAGATCAAGTCGGTGGCTTATAATGGAAATCGATGATATTTGAACGGCAATAAATCTCATGAATTGGAACAACCTGAATCGTCAACAATTTTTCCAGGTCTACGTCATGTAGTCGTCATGAAGATCAAACCACGCAAATGGGATACTTGTGCGACTCGTTAAATAGATCCCTTACCCTCCGGGCAGCAGTGCGACGAAGAACGGGCCGAGAGGCGCTGCGTCTGACTGGAACCCGAGTCTAGAATATCTTCTCGTATAGTAGCTTGAACAAGCGATACCCATCAGTGGACCAACGTGACCAAGAGTAGCATGCATGCAGTTCTCCGCACATCGAAGAACCCATCAGAGCACTAATCCCAAGCTCACACAGAAAAGTCTATGCAGTGTTTCCAGGGGATAGTAACGGCTAAGAGAGGTAAGGGCAGTTTGATCCCGGGAGATCTATGCTTGGAATGGCTGGTTCGCCGACACACGAGATGCATTTCTGCATGCGAGTGCGTCCATTGACTTGGCGATCTGCCCCAAAACTTCCGAGATGCGCTTCGTTTGCAGGCAAAGACCGGTCGAGGTTGAGGTCGAGGTACGCACATCCATGCACTGTGACCGTCGATTCGCCGTCCATGGATGCTCTTATCTTATCGGTGGCGCCCCCACGCTGTCTTTCCCCGCAACTTTAAACTCAAATGGGGTTCTGCTGGCAAGGTACGTCATCAAGTCCAGCCAGCAAAACACGTCGATAGATACAGCACTCACTCGGGCAAGATGAAAATGTGAGGTGTAGCTTGATCGGCTTTGGATTACCTTCATGCCTTTGCCGTAACAATCAGAGGGTTTTTATCCGGTCGACTCGCAAAACATGACTTCTATCTCAACTCCCACATTTATTTGAGAACACAGAAATGAGCCATTCTGAGCAGCTATCGAAACTACAAAGTCGGTTCTATGCAGCTTAATTGATGTCGGTACAGTACATACTGAATATTTGACGAAGATCCACCACCTACTATCTTAGTTGCAAAGTCATAAGGGCTACGGATGAACTACTATTGACAGGCGTCGCAAGTTACCAAAAGATCCAACCAGCTATCTATGCTTGGCGATAGAGACTGTGCTTTTCCGCCTTTTTCGGTCAATTCTGAGATAGGAGGGAGAGCCTTCTTGGGAATCTCATACCGGCAGTTCCGGTTAGCCTCAGCCTCGTAGAGGATCCCGAAAGTTCTCGAGACTTGATATTTGGTAAGACTAGAGCCATACAACGGGCAATAACGTGGCTATAAAAAATAGTTGAGAAGATTGACTTAGGGTGAGGCAGAGTGTCTAAATTTGGGGTCCATGAAGTTTCACACCTAAATCCGATAAATTGTAGCCATCCGCTCGCGTGAAAGGAAGATATAAAGGAATTGAATGGATCCTGAAGAGAGTAGATGCCTGGTCTCATAAAGCACCATTATGTAGCATTCATGGTTTCAGGCCTTTTTAGGATACCTCATTATAATACTAGCGAATTCGGAATTGCCGTAAACCGACTGGCTCTATGTAAGAGGTGCGAAATTTCGCAGATAGCTGTTAAACGGAATGGGATCGTCAGCCATCTTCATCATAAAACCAGGAGAACCCAGGGAAAGTGAGAAAGAATAAATTCCATACTGTGCAGGACACTCATATCCACCCGGATTCTTGTCCAGATATAGCTGGTGATAATCCTCTGCATCCCACCACTGGCCAGCAGGTGTCACGACGGTTTGCACCTTATTCCCCCACCATTCCTTATTAACCTGCTCTGTAACCTTCTCCGCGACCTGCTGCTGTTCATCATTGTGGGTGAAGATGGCACTGCGATACTGGGTTCCGATGTCTCCGCCTTGTCGGTTTAATGTTGTAGGATCGTGCATGCGGTAAAAGAACTCTAAAAGTTGGCGATACGACACCACCGATGGGTCAAAAATCATCTGTAGAGCTTCGGCGTCTGGGAGCACGAGAATCTCTCAGTCAGCATTCCCTAGCAGTAAAAAGACAGTGCATTCCAGAGTAAATCAACAAATACGACAAAAGGAAAGGGAAGGAAAAGAAAGGATACGACGGGCCCGGAAGAGCCAGGGAGAGCGGGGCGAGACAGAATGCCAGTTCACGTACGCCCAGTTCCGCCGGTGCACACACTCCGATACGTAGGTGCCTTTGTATCTCCCCCGCAATAGCCCACCCGCGCATCTAAAAGGCCCTTTCCATTCCCAAACTGCTTCCGGAACATGCGCTCCACGCCCCAGAAGCAGCCCGCCGCGATGGTGGCCCTTTGGGCGTTGGCGGGGAAGTTTTGCGCGGCGAGGGATTCAGTAGGCCCGACGGATAGAGAGGCGCCGGTGGTAGAGAATGGTCGAAGGAGTCTCGAGAGGAGAGGCATAGCGAATTGGAGCGACGGGAACGCCATGGGCGCAAGCGAATGGGTTGATGGGGGGTTAATGGTTTTGTCGGGCGGAAGTAAGGTTGGGAAGTGAATGGACGGAATGGAGGCCGTAATGTAATCCTGAACGAGCCCTACAAAATCTCGAAGAGCTACAACAACCCAGGCTGTCCATATCATGACAATGGGCATCAAAATGATGGACATTTCAAACAACGAATTTCTGAAACGCCACCTTATGCCTGGGCGCGCGTTTGTGAATATTGGTTACATCATCGCGATGTCGGATTCTTAATACCACAAGCATCAAAGGAACCGGCTGATCCTCCAAAGAGATGGCGTCTGAAAAGTTGAATGCAGATTATATTATGCGGGACAGTTGACAGTAGCTCAGCTTGCCAGTTAAAATACGAAAACACGCCCAAAGTCCATATTCAGAATACAGAAAGAAGAAAAGAGATGTTCAAGAAAAAAGAATCGTCCAAACCAACCGGCGAGGAGCAAAAAATACCAATTTCAAATCCCAAAGCGTATTTCCTTTTCTGCGCCGAAGAAGAAATGCCCCGACTGCCGTGAACGCACCCAAATCTACCGATATACTCCGTTCTGGGACCCCCTAGGGCTTGCTCGCAGACTTCCGCCAGCAGAAATAGCTGTTGCACTGAATCGAACGTTCTCCTTACTCACAATCATCGCTTCACGCGGCTTGATCTCTGCAGATGTGACTCGGCGTTGTGCTGGGTTTTTCATAACGGGGAGTGTTCGAGGACTCAGCACATTTACCCTGAAGTCATGGTCCTTCTCGCTTTTGACCATTCTTCTTGCTTGTGACGCCGTGAACATCGTGTTGTCACTGTTGATGGGGCTCGATGATGCGCCAGTGGGACTTCGGCTGCGTCGCCGAGTACGAGTCATGCCTGCACCAGAACCTAGGCTTCCAGAGAGCCGTCTCATAGCTGTGTTGATTCGAATCGCCTCTAGCTTGTCCAACTTCCAATTCTCTTCGTTGTCGGACGAATGGCCAACGCTGGGGCGATCAAGAGATTGACGGTTGAGAAGGCTACTATTGTCAATCTGCCGAAGGGGTGAATTTTCATTATCCGATGACGGAAGTTTGGTTAAAGTAGGTGGTACTGGGATTGGAGACCCGCTGGCTCTTTTGGATAAGAAGCCCGTTTTGAATCTATTGCTGTTTTTCAGATGCGCTGCGTTCAGTTCTAAACTCGGAACAGGCGAAGATTCTCTGGAACCGCCAGACGTTGGCAGCGGGATAGCCGATATCATATTGGGAACTGGTGGCAAGGTAGACTCGCACGATGATGGAACTTCCGGTGATCCCTGAGGCCTCTGCGGAGTTTTTTCAAATTCGGCCAATGCGCCATCTTCAACATCATCCTTCCATCTAACCGTTCTTTTCGGAGGCTTTGTTGTCTTTTTTGGCGTAAAGGCCACCCCTTTGGGGGGAATTACTTTTCGTCTTCTTGGGGAGCTCTTTACAGGTGACTGAGATTTTGGAACCAGGGAGAGTCGGACTGGTCTTGGTAATGCCGCCGTTCCGGTTAAACTGAATTTCTTTCGTTTCTTCGGACTGCCAAATTTGGGTGTCGGAACGGGTGCGAGACGGATAGAGCTCCCATCAGGTTTCACCACCTGCGATGTGGTGGTTGTGCATGTCTGCAAAAGCCTGCCTAGGATATTCCTGCCGATTTCAATAGCCTCGCCTTCACTGAGGTGGGTGATGTCTTCAATTGCAGCGATCGTTTCAAAATTAGCTTGCAGCAACATTTGAACGGTCTCCATCTCCCCAGCCTTTTCCTGCTCGGAGACCATTCTCAATGCGTCTCTTTCTGCCTGTGCTTTCAAAAGCTCGGCCTCCCGTTTCAGGTTCTCCACATCCATGTGGTCGTTGGTGTCCACCTCTTTGAGTTGCCGGATGCAGTTTTCCAATGCTGAGTTTAGCCCTCGTTCCCAGTTGCACTTCGCTAGCCGTTGATGATAGTGCTGACGGCTACCTTCTAGCTCAATCAGAATTCCCTGAGCAGCCTTACGAACTGCCTGGAGATTTCCTAACTCCGCCTTACCCTCTCTGCTTGCACATACGCCATCGAAGGCCGCTATCCAAGATGAAAGCAGAGCGATACGGCGGCTTACTTGTCTCAAACGCAATGTACTGTTGATTTTCTCCTCTCTTTCAGGAGCCGCATGTTCATAAGCGCTTCGAAGACGGGAAATTCCCTCGCGCACAATCCCGTCCTTTTTCTCCGTTTGCTTCTTAAATTTCGCGAATGCAATAGTTTCATAATCTTTTTGTTGTTGTTTGAGCTCATTGATCAGAGCCATCTGCTCATCGATCTTCACAAGGAAGTCTTTAACATGGCGATTGACGTTGTATACGTTCCTGGTGACCTTGGTTTGAATATTCTTAGCCCGATTTGCATACCGAAGAGTATTCTGAGTTTCGTCAAAATGCTGGCTAGACGGACTAACACAGACAATCATGACAGTTTTGCAGTTCCCTCCGAGAGAGAATTTCAGCAGTCGCGTAAGTTTAGAGTTGCGATAAGGAACATGATTCCGTTTTCGTGGATCACAAAGCGCGTTTATACAGCTTCCCAGCGCCAGCAATGATTTATTGATGTTTGCTCCCTCGATCAGCCTTTCTCCCCGGTTCTTGGTCGCACTAGCGCGTTCACTTCCGGCAAGATCAATGATACTAAGCGTTGCCATGATATGGGGTTCATTGATACTCGCGTTACGGTCCTTTTGGGCAACGTTGATTTGCAGGACCGCATGGGACCGCGAAGAAGTCGCGTTCGCATCAGTTGGAGACATGGTTCGGCATTCATTGCCTCTCATAATCATGTCCATCACCTCTTGGACATTTTGTGGATGGTGACTAGACAAACCGGCCACGGAAACCGACTGGTTGGCATCTTCACGAAGCATGAGGCCTCCTTTCGCTCCTCCATTAACGAGCAAGTCTCGAATGGTTTCATTGTAGATTTCAAGGTATGATAGGGACACTTCTGTTACTTTTTCCTCTGAACGTTCGGCGATGCGTTCAAATAATTCTTGCATGGTTAAAAATATAATTCCAGGTTGCTGAGCAGTTCCGGTGATCGTGTGCGTTTTTCCACACCCGGTGGCTCCGTACGCGAACACCGTGGCATTGTACCCATCCAGGACACTGTCGAGAAGGCTGCGCGTAGTTGCCTCGTACACTTCGCCTTGGGTTGTATTTTCGTCAAACACTCTATCGAACATGAAGGTTTGGTCTTTGACACGCTTTCCATTAGGAACGACGCTTCGTGAGAACCTGTGGACAGGATTGTCTTCTGGAGGATCAAAAACCCTTAATATCGGCATCAAATTAGCTGTGCCAATAAAACAAGCCTTTGGATTGAATGTTTGTTTACTCACAGGCACTTATCATCGACCACCTTGATCACGGATCGGATTCCCTTCTGCTGGAGCTTTGGCGTAGAGACGCCTGCCAGGGAGCCATCGCCGAGAAATAATGGAGTATCGTCGCATTTTGTAAGCTGAGCAGCTTCACGTATGGTAAAAGGACGCACTCTAACTGTTACAGAAATCGAAGACGCGCCGCCAGAGGCAGCCATGCCGTCGAGGTGGAATGTAAACAACCTCTTGAGCACGGCTCAAGAGAGCTAGTAGCGCGTCTCAATTGGAGAAAAGCGAGGACTCGGTAGAGAATACAGAGTAGAAAAGCACTAAGATCTACAAGATCAATATAAGAAGACGTCTTGCTCTCGGGTCAGGGTCGCTGGCTATCCTCCAAAGCTGACCCCTTCAATGGTGTCTTGATGGGCTCCAGCAAGCTTGTGTTGATGTTTATCCGATTCCGGTTGCTGCGGCAGCGAATTTATTATGTAAGCATTCCCCTGTCCCGTCGATGGATTGGGAAATGTATGGTGGACTGCGCCTAGAAATCGAAGCTAGGCATCTGCACGCCTACTGGGTTGGTTGTCGACCGGTGCTGTGACGATAACTTGAGTGGAACGTGGGTGTACTCAACCTGCTGATGGAGGACATATGGCTTTACTGACTTCATGGCAAAACCGAACAATTGGTACGGAGTGTTGTGCTAGCAATGAACATAAAATGGTCATTTCTTTCAAAATTAAATTGAATGATCGCCAATACAGAGAATATTCTACGAAACATATCTCGAGTCATACCTAGACCTTCAAAACCTTTGTTTGTGCCCAAAGTGAAATACCATTCTCAACCAGAACGCCGCTATTCCGCCCTTGAATCGATCGCTATCGTAGGTCATAACCCTACTCGTCTTCCTCCTCTTCATCTTCGTCGTCGTCATATGCAGGAATCATGACATCCCAGCCTGGGTCGTCAATATCCATTTCATCTCCAGACGTGCCTTTGTCCCCTGCCGAACGGACGAACCTGAACGCCATAGCTTGAGAGTCCCGCAGGTCAGCCCCTTGCGGGCTATCACCAACCACTGCCTTGTTCATGCTGGAAGCATCTCGTTTCGCCCCTTTCAGCTTCGTGGGGATATTCAGTGGAGTCCAGCCCTTGTCCAGGTTGTTTCTGTCAACGGGAACACCGAGTTCGATCTTAGAAGCTTCCTCAGGAACTTGTACTCCATTTATTTCTTTAATCCCGCGTATTTTGATAGCTTTTAGCAACATCTCTTTGATATTCTCAAATGATTCGGTCGGCGGCACGAGGAGAAGAACTGTGACATTATGGTTCTTGAACCGGAGGGTCCAGCTGAGCGAGTTGTTCTTTGATCCTCCCTGGAAGACTGGTAATCAGAATGGATTCAAACAGCTGAATTTCACCAAAAGGGTCACCTCATACCATGTTACTTTAGAGATGGCTGTTAGGAATATCGACGGTTCAGATGCGCGTCTTGGTAAAGGGCGAGCTTGGCGTAAAATAGCTGCAGAAACTCGCGTGAGGGCGAGCAAACAGAGCAAACTGGAGCTTGGAGGATTTCTCTTTGATGGAAGATCAACCGAACCAGAAACCATTGCTCGCCAGCCTTCAATTTCGCAAATCTTTTTAATATTGTATGGAAACCTCCACGTTTGTCGGTGTATAGTTATATAGGGTAACTATGCAGCCAGTAGACCCGTCCGCTGCTCGTCCGTCTGACCTCGACGACGACTCCTCCGTGCCACTCAGTGCAGAGCAACCTCCGCCTCAGGTTGGAATCAGAATCGGCCCACACGGGGCATTGGCTACTACTGTAGCTTTTGGGACAGGATTGGGTCTGGGATTTTCGCATGGGAGCACAAAAGCAGCCTTTCGATTTCGCGCCGAGAATGCTCATCGTTTCCCAACCGATTCGACCGGGTGGTATCAATATCACAAGAGCAAGAACTACATTTCAATGCTTGGAGGTCTAAAGGAGGGCGTCAAACTTGGCACGAAGCTTGGTGTGGGAGTGTCGGGATTCTGTTTTCTGGAGGAAATTGTGAACCAGGCTCGCCATGGCAATAGGGATTTCCTTTCCACCGTGACTGCCGGCCTGACTTTTTCGGGAATATACAGTTTATTAGGTACGTGTGCCTTGTATCCAGCAGAAGAACCGTGTTGAACTTCACTCACGATGGTGATTGTAGCTCGCCATGATGTTTATACTGCTGCAAGAACAGCAAAGCTGGGCCTGAAGCTCAGTCTTGCGTATGGACTGGCGCAGGATGCTCTGGCAGCAGCCAAAGGAAATAAACCAGGATATCTTGCTTGGGTTTCCAATAAGCTCCAAGGCAGTGATAATGAAAATCGCATAGCTTGATGGCTTCAACCAATCCATGACTACGAATCATCGGTCAATCGAATCGTGAATGCTCTGATCGAACGGAGCTGGGCGTTTTGATGTCGGCGATTTCAGTGACTGCATCATGCCGATAATCTTGCCAGCCACTTGGCTTATAAGAAGGACCTTGAGGGACAAGTATCTTCTTGACTTCCCAACATCCTTGCCTCCTTCCACAGCGCAATCTTCCTACAGTTCAACACGCCATTGCCACCATCTGAAATTCGGTTGCAGATTCCTACCAAGCCAAGTCTCATAAGAGCTTCATCAACATGCCTGAAACTCCCACCGAGAGGCCGCCAGAGTATTCGGAAATTCTTCCTCCGGGTCACACAGCAGCTCCCTCTAGCTCCACGGCAGAGCCTTCGAACACCGGGGGAGGCAATACCCAGGCCCCGCGACAAAGTCAAGAGCCCCCGAATAACGATTTCATCGATGATCCCACACTCACGAGAACACGCCGTACGAGGCGCCTCAACGAGGGTCGCGGCGACCGGGACCCCCCAAGCGATGACAGTGACTCTGACCTTTTAATCATTGACCCCCTCAGAGGTCATGTGTATCAGCAGCCAGCATACCGCTTTATGGACTATGGCCGTGGCTATTCTGACGATACCCAAAATAGAGCAAGGATTCTATACGTTGAGCCAAGCGATTGTGACTATTGGGTAGAGAGGTGCAGGCGCGACCTACGGCCAACAATGGAGATTTTTGTATCGCGCCGATCCACATATCCAAGATATACCCATCGACCAAAAGTATACTACTCGGAATTTGAGGGGGAGTATAGATCACATCGCTATTTTTTGCGCCCATTGATGATTTCCATTTTGGCGGAAGGCCTGGGCACTTCTAGGACGGTGATCCATGACCTGACGATTAGCTATGCTATACTTGAAGACGATGAAGGAGATCTATGGATTGACCGCTCGCTCATGCCTAGGCGCCTGCGGTTTGCCATTAAGTGGGTTGTAAGGAACATGATAGACATTGCATAACATTCTTTTCCATTTACGACGCTAAGTTGATTTGAGAATTTTCACTACTCCTATCGATATTATAAACTAAGCCTCGAGGCTGATAGCGTCATTGGGATCTGCACCCAGACATGTTCCTTTGTAATATCTACCCCAAAATGGCTTTGCCATTTCCTGAGGCTGGGGCTTTTGCTCGAACTGCCAGGTATACTTCAAATTATATGGCAGCTTACATGACAATTTTTATATACTTGGTTGGAGAGTTGAAAGCTGATTCGGAAACTCGCAAATGGATATTGAAAAGCCGCGATAACATTTCATCATAAATACAGACGTAGGTACGGGGGGGGGATACACGATACGGCGGTCAACGTTCTTAAAACCGTGTAGCACTGCCCATCTTTACTCGCGGCCCATACGCTCCAGCTTCTCCTCTGCCTCCTCCTTTGCCCGGTCAGACACTCTTGGGTTGTGGGTGGCACTGAAGATATCAACTGTTAGCGGTCGCATGTTTTGGGAGAGACCGACTGAGAAAGACCTACGCTTTCAAGCCCCTGGCGACGTTGCCGGGGTCCTTGCCCTGCTCAGCATGTTCTTCCAGTTTCTGAGGTTGGCCACTGGTTTCAATGTCGTGGAGGGCCTGCTCTGAATGACGCTTGGCCTCCTCGGAGACATTGGGGTTATGCATAGCGCTGGTGTGGTGTTAGAGAATTGATATGCTTTTGAAGGTAGGTTAGAGATATCACGTACGCCTTGTAGCCACGGGCCTTGTTGGCAGCCTCCTCTGGGGAAAGGTTATCAGTGCGATGCTCCATGTTGTAGTGGTGGTCTTGTTCAGATAATTCTGCGCTCGTGCGTATTCAACGTTTTTTGCGGTAATAGTTCTGGTCTGGGTAAAGGGAAGGGAAAATGCACAGTAAACAACATTTTAGACCTCCGTTATATAGACCTTGCCAGAAGGCTCTGGGAGGCAGTGATTAGCTCTGTCTGGTGGCATCATACTGCTCCAAATCAGGATTGGCATCGCTCATCAAGTAAAGAGCTACAAGGCAAGCTTGTAGTGCTGCGTAGCCTGATATCGATGAAGTTCGCCCCATATGTCATTCGGCTCCAGGATGAACCGTGGATGCCATCCATACAACGCACTTCCTGACGATGTCAAGCAGCGAGGTTGAGCGGCAAGCTTCGCTTGCATGGCTGCTGGAGCTTCCATTGGTACAAGCAAAGTACTCGAAGCGAAGTACATACCATTGGTTCTCAGCAAGGCTTGCCGTTAGGCCGAGAATTGGCCCACAAAGCTGTTTCAGTACAGGCTAAAGCCAGCTAACAGACCTAGAGGCTTGTTTCTCTACCGCGCTCAAAGACAATGCTGTTGGCCACCTCGATGCCCGGATGAGGTCACTCGCCAACACTGTGACGTCACAGCAAGACGGCGTAGATTGTTCAGTCGACTTGAAAGAAGGATTGGAGAAGCTTGTGCGCTCCGAAATGCCTTTATTGTATATATGAGGGAATCGTATGTATTGACATTGCGGGCTGAAGTGCGAGATATTGATCAGTATTTACCAAAAACAACGCACATCTTTCTAGTCACAGAAGATACCACGAAAGATAATACAACATGAGTACCTCTGAAATTCACAATATCCACGGACAATTCCACCCACATCCTCCCAAGTCAGAGCACTTAGAATCTCCCAAAGTAAGCTGATGGATACGGGCCTCCTTGACTGTGACTTGACCGTCAAGCTGACGATCTGGGTTCTCTGCAGCACAAACCCGGTGTGAAGGCATCTCCAAGCGACAACGCCCCAGAATACGCAGCACAGACATTTCAGCCAGGCACTGCCCCTCCGGATCGGACTTTCCAGCCCAATCCAACAGGAGAGATCCCCAGCCAGGCGTTGAACGAGAATGTTGAGAGAGCACATGGAAAAGAATCCGTCAAGACGCCCGCCAGCGCAACCATAACGGGGGCAACCTCAGCAGACGTGAACAAGGGATTGGGACGCCCGATGGAGGGACAGACGTCCGCAGAACAACGACACGATGGAGAGAGGCACAGAAAGCACCACGGTGCAGGGTTGGAGGGAGTTGGAGCCAACCAAGTGGGCGTCGACGATGATCTGAAGCGGCTGGAGAGAGAAGAGAACATCCCAAGAGGCCCAAGGGCCACGGGGAAGGGCATTCCAGCCGAGGAGAGGCCAGCGGAGACGGCAAGCAGCCTTTCTGCCGACCTTCATCAGCATCATCACCACGGCCACCAGCAGCAGAATCTGAAGAGGTGATCTCGCAGGCTATATTTCAGGAGAGAGCATTGTGATTGCCGTTAATATGCATCTTCCTTCATCCTCATTCTGACGATCGACTTCTCGGAATGACTGGCAATGCAAGCCAGGTTGATTTTTCTGAAAATAGTATCGACTAGTTATCAAATTCAAACTAGTAACTAACTAACTAGCTAAGCGCGAGCTTGTCGCAAATGAAGTGATTTCAGTTCCGACTTGGCGTTTGAATTCCTTTTTCCCCCAGATTTCGAGCCGTAGAATCTCGCTAGAACGTCTCAGGAACGAGGTTGATATTAATAGCCAGCGTGCTATTCCGTAATGATTTCGGGCATGATTCAACATCCGACGGGGCCTGGATCTTAGGACCAAGCTCGGCAATCTAGCAACTCTCGAGTGATAGATTTTCGAGCTGTGTAAGAGTTGGTTCGTCCCTCGTGCTCTCCCTACCGTGCTGGCTAGGCGCGAGGTAAGCATTCGTAGATTCTGCCTGATAGAGCAGATTCCACATTATACTACTCCGTATTTTGGCATATAACTACTTCAGGATGATCAATAGTACCAGTCCTCCTATTTAACTCTTCTTGTTGGAAACGGGTTGTCCAGTCCGTGAAGAAGAAGAAAAAGGAGCTTCGGGAATGGTTAAAAATAAATTCGCGTTTGGTAGCAGTGCATGGTTAGCTCCCTTTAAATTGTCTCTTTGATGCGTGAATATCATTATTTCCCCCCTCTTGCTTTGACCGCATGCTCGTGTGTGCTTCGGTAAGACTGCCCTCGCGTTGTTCTCTAGATTGACTACCCATCCTGTCCCTGGAGAGGCCTGTATGAATCTCTTGTCCTCCCTTGGTGTGCTTGGGAGTGGCTTTGGAATCTTGTGATTTCTTCTCGAATTTCCGGGGTTGTTTCATCTTGCTGCGTCACAAACTCTGGCTAACCAGTCACCCAGCACGCTAGAGAGTCTAGTTGACAAGGTCGCCATCCGCAAAGTTGCAACGGTAAGCCCAGATGCAATCAACCGCTTCGATTGGGGGGGCTTCAGTGTCGAGTGGGGACCTCCCCGTGTCAGAACATCTCCAGCGAAGAGGATCCCATACTATTATTCTTCGATTCCCTTTCGCACCCTTAGCTAACTCAATTCTCTTTTCTTTTTCTTTCTTTCTTCCTGACTTGCTGACTTGTTCTTTGTGCAACGCATCCAGCTATCCTTTTTTCTCTCGAACCGGCGACTTGATTTTCGCTCCTATCCCGTAAGTCGGTCCGTCGCACGTCGCCATGCCTACCAGTCTGTCTCGCACAGCTTGAGATTTCGCTTGTCCCGCATTTGGAATGCCAGGAATGATGAGGCGCTTGAGCAGGGGCGCCAGCGCCTCTCCTCTCGCTGGCAAGTCTGCCACGGCAGGCGCCGACCCCATGTCCTTAATCAGGACCTTCAACTCGGAAACCAACCCTTCTCGTCCGCTCCACCCTTCGCCTCTGACCGCTTCGCAGATCCGGGGTATGCCACTGGACCTTATCGACCGTATACGCTCCTTTCCTCTCTTCCAATCCACTCCAGAATCATTTCTCGCAGAGATTGGCCTGCATCTGCGGCCACAGTTGAATTCACCCAATGATTACATCTTGACCGAAGGCGACGAGGCCAAGGCCATGTACTGGCTTGTCCGCGGTGCAGTGGCCGTCACATCCCGGGATGGGGAGAGCGTGTACGCAGAATTGAAACCAGGCGCTTTCTTTGGAGAAATAGGCATCTTGATGGACCGACCTCGCACCGCGACTATCATTGCACGAACCAGATGCTTGCTCGTAGTGCTGACCAGGGAAGATTTCAAGAACATTCTGCCAAGGTTTCCGGAGGTCGAGCGTGCAATCAGAGAAGAAGCAGAAGAGAGGCTACAAATTCTGGAAAAGAAGAAGAACCAGTCACATCCCTTACCTATCCGTCCGGATAGACTTACTGAGGAGCGGCGCGGGTCTAAACGGCTGCGTGAGGCCTTTTCCGGGGATATGAGCCTGGATGATGAGCGCCGTTTCGAAATAATCAGCAAGAAACGCAAATCACCAAGTCCCGGTTTAACAGAGGTGTCTACGTCAAGTGCGCTAGCAAATGGACTTGTAAATGTTCGTCTGCTCTTGAAGGAATTGCCTTTATTTTCCCAGTTACCACCAGACATTCTTCACTTTCTGGGTTTAAACGCGCAGCCACGGACGTACCCACCATTTACCGATATAATTCGACAAGATTCTCAGGGCCGTGAGATATACTTTATAGTTCGAGGAGAAGTTGAGGTGATCAATGAGCGGCCGGATCCCCGCGCCGCCCGCCGAGGCGCAGATGCGGAAAGTCTACGTGGTGTGGAAGTAAAAGCCAGGCTGAGACAAGGGCAGTATTTCGGCGAAGTTGTCAGTTTGTCCCTTGCTCCACGGCGAACCGCCACTGTTCGCTCCGTGACCGCTGTGGAATGCCTGATGATCAGCGGAGAAGTTCTTTCTGAATTCTGGGAGCGTTGTCCTAGGGATATCAAAGAACAGGTTGAGAACACGGCCAAAAAAAGGCTAGAGGCTGCATCTGGCGGCGATATTATTATGGAGGATGCGCCGCACGTTGATACCCTTCATCCTCATCAACCGATTATGCCGTCCGCCCGAAGACAATCGATGCCTCTCCTTACTTTCACAGAAAGCGATCTCGACAGTTTTCCGAAGCCAAGCCGTTTAGAAGATGCAGCAGTTCTGAGACCCTCAGACCCGGACCCATATCTGAGTGTCGACTTGGATAACATGCGCGCCAGGTCGCGTCGTGGCTCTCTTGCTCCAATCGTTCCCGACGATGCTAGTCCCGCGGATCAGCAATCTCAATCTCCAAGCTTGAACCGTTCCCCGCGCAGCTTATCACCTTCTAAACAAGCAGCTGCCCTTCCACCCTCATTCTCGAGTCCCTTCAAACCGGTTTTTGGACCCAGCTTCGGAAACAGCCGTGGAGTATTCAATGACGATATTTTGATTACCATCCTCCAACACCTGGAACTCCATCATCTGCTTCGCTTACGTTCAG
Source organism: Chrysosporium queenslandicum (assembly GCA_001430955.1). Taxonomy (NCBI): domain Eukaryota; kingdom Fungi; phylum Ascomycota; class Eurotiomycetes; order Onygenales; family Onygenaceae; genus Chrysosporium; species Chrysosporium queenslandicum. The sequence goes on along the minus strand of LJPI01000951.1, from coordinate 30,310 downwards.
TGTCCCGTCACTGGTCAAATCTCATTAACAAATCTCCTCATCTCCTCCACTTCCTTGACCTTAGTATTTATAATCGAAAGATCACGGACGAAGTCATCACGGAATTCATTTGCCCTTTCATCGGAGAGAGGCCTCGAGTTGTTGATATCAATAACTGCTTTCATATCACCGACGAAGGATTCAACGCACTGGCCAACGCATGTGGATCTAGTCTTCGAGCATTGAAAATGAAGAGCGTGTGGGATGTCACTGCCCCGGCCATTCTCGACATAGCAAATAGGGCCAAGGAATTGCAAGAGATCGACCTCAGTAATTGCAGAAAGGTCAGTGACACCTTGCTAGCCCGGGTTGTCGGATGGCTGGTCCCTGGTACCCAGGTGCCACCGCAACCGAATGGAAAAGGGGCCCATAAAGGACCCATGCAAACCCCAATACAAACCCCAGCAGGCGCAGTTTATGGCTGCCCAAACCTCAAAAAGCTCACGCTCTCATATTGCAAACACGTTACGGACCGTTCTATGCACCATATTGCTGCTCATGCCGCCTCTCGGCTAGAGGAGGTTGACTTGACGCGATGCACCACAATCACAGACCAGGGCTTTCAATACTGGGGCAATACCCAGTTCACTCGGTTGAAAAAACTTTGTCTTGCCGACTGCACATATTTGACTGACAACGCCATTGTCTACCTCACAAATGCTGCCAAGGGACTTCAAGAACTTGACCTGGTAATTATTCCCAACGCTTTAGAAATCTTTTTGTATCATTGAATTTGGACTAATCACGCAATTACAGTCTTTCTGCTGTGCACTATCAGACACAGCCACCGAAGTTCTCGCTCTTGGCTGTCCCCAGCTAACCCATCTCAACCTCTCCTTTTGTGGTTCCGCAGTCTCCGACGCGTCGCTGCGCTCTATCGGCTTGCACCTCATGCTTCTTCGCGAATTATCTGTGCGAGGATGTGTTCGAGTAACTGGCACTGGTGTCGAGTCAGTGGTAGAAGGCTGCTCTATGCTTCGCGTTTTCGACGTGAGCCAGTGCAAGAACCTGACTCCCTGGCTCCAATTCGGCTGCCATCAGAGGTACAGTGATAGAATACGTTTTGTGACTGTGGCACATAACCGCAAGCTACTCAGATGACGGCGTCTTTCGGATTCGAAGCACTTTTATGTGCGTCATGTAGAGCTGGAGCAACGGACCTGCTTCATGGTGTCCTTTTGGCGCATCTCCTCCACCCTACGCCACCCTGCAACAGTCTGACGCTCAAAGCAAAATCGGCAACGTCTCGGGCTCAGACTTCAAAACCATCTGCTCCGGACTTATCCCCTCATCATGATTTATCCGCCCAACCTAATGCCCCGGATCGTCCCATGAATTTTAACGACTGATATGATCATCGAATGTTGGAAACATGAGCATTTCGTTTTCTTTCCCTTTCTGTATACTCATCTATCTTCTACCATTTATGTACAAGACTTATCTTGGCATTTTATCATCGATTGGATTTCTTCCAGAGCATATTTTTCTCATTTGCATCATTCATTTCCCCGCGAGATGATACTCTTTTTTTATCATTCAATTCTTGTTTTCTTTTTTTGCATCCGTGAAAACCCCGGTTGGTGACATCTCCCTTGACTTATCGCATGTTATGGAACCCCGTGGGCGTTGTTTTAGAGGAGATCCCACAAACAGGCGCCAGGCAGCCCGTCAGGCCAAAATTCATTTGTTCTAGTAAGAAAGTTATTTAGGTGTTTCCTGATTTGGCACAGTCGATGTCGTCAGTATGGGTTTCTGTGCCTTTCGTTTTCGGTCAATTCAAATTTACTATTTCCAGTCTTATATCATATTCTTTGCAGCTTCTGGGTAGCAAGGCCCTCAAGCAAGTCCATTTTCATAAAACCAACATTCAATGTACGTATGTACAGTACATGGGTATAAGGAAGGAGAGTTTGGCGATATCACAACGAGTCCCTTCATACGTTTCGGTTATGGTACAGCAGCACTAGCCTGCGCAGGCATATTCTCTGCGAATGCCTACAAGATTTAGGCATTTCTTCGAGTGTAGCCCATGAATGCTGGAAGTCGCTAACCGTGTCACACAAAACCCCAGCTGAATCGCTAAGATGCTATTGGGCCGGAAGCGTTTATTGCAACGGGGGCCTTGGATGGAAAAATTTCATGCACGCGATCGGCAAGTATCCTAGTAGCTTTCCGGCTAATGAATAGCGAGCTCGCTATCACCGCACGGACCCAACTTCGGACTACATCCCACCCCATCATTGCTCGCATCGGTGTTCATGATGGCTTTTCAGAAACGATACTATATACCTTTCTGGATTGATCCCTGCCACAACCTTCTGAGGGCACTTTTGGATACTACGGGACACACGTCAATGGTCGATCCATCTGAATTAACAACTAGAGCTCGCCATGCATCCTAGCAAACGTAATGATAAGGCTCTTCCCCAAGACCCGAGGGCGGTGTCGCTGTCTCGGTGGCCGAGTAGGACCACCTTTCGTTTCTTCCAAATGGGTGTGGGTAAAAAATGATCGGAATAGGTATGCCAGGCCTGCCTTGCCTGTGTTGCCGTCTGCCATATTCAACATTCGTCGTATCGTGAAGTTCCGGCCTTGTGCTGAGCTCCAAGATATCTCCGCTCCTATTCTGGGTGGTCGAAGCTAAATCACTCTATCAAGATCCTTATTCGTACGGTAGTTCATGACTCTTAGTTGAAAATATCCAGCGAAAGGTCCATCACTGGGTATGCTGGACCTATACACCTAATGCAGATATCTCTTCATTGTTCGTGGACTAAGCATTGTTTCAATCAGCCCTTGGTCTCCCTAAACAATGGAGATTGTCCTTCAAGGAAAGGGTGAGAGTCAAGGATGCAGAGCTAACTGGCAATGGGTATTCTGCTCCTTCCAGGTGTCAAAGCAATCCTCATGTTCTCCTTACCTGCATCAGTATTGTGCCTCTTACCACTGGGCCCAAATGGTTTTGAACAGGGGCACAATCAAGCCTTGGCCACCTTTCAGCTTGAACAATCACTTTCTTCCCTGGTTCCTGCTTTTCACAAAGCCTGTCAAAGGGCTTCACCAGATGGTCCTTTTAAGCAACAGAATGTTCATTCTGTCTTCTTCTTTTCACGCTAAGCAGCATGCTAGCCCAGAAGAGGGTGGGAATCTCCGTGAGCTTTCACACAATCTGCTTCACGTGCTCTTCCCTTTTCAGTGAAGAGAGTATATAATTTCTTCAAAACATAACAACAGCCTGCTTTTGCCAGTTTCCAGCCTTTTCTCCTCTCTGCAAACATTCGATAGAAAGTGCTTTCTCCCTTTTCTTCACAGGCCTTTACTGAAAACCATATCCATAGGCCACAGTCTTCTTGCTTCTGGGCTATCATGACCAGGGCGTAGGAGACTCTACTTGCACCTGAATCTCACTTGAAGTCTCAATCTTGGATCCCACTGTGTCAATCTCACAGCTTCATCTCACTTTTTGGCCTCGCTCCTCCACCTCACTTCTTGACCATCCTGCCTGATCTCGCTCCTTGGTCTCGCTGCTTGGGTTCTCTCTTTGGTTTCAGTCCTTGATATCGCTGCCACCTCACTTCTTGACCATCCTGCCTGATCTCGCTCCTTGGTCTCGCTGCTTGGGTTCTCTCTTTGGTTTCAGTCCTTGATATCGCTGCCACCTCACTTCTTGACCATCCTGCCTGATCTCGCTCCTTGGTCTCGCTGCTTGGGTTCTCTCTTTGGTTTCAGTCCTTGATATCGCTGCCACCTCACTTCTTGACCATCCTGCCTGATCTCGCTCCTTGGTCTCGCTGCTTGGGTTCTCTCTTTGGTTTCAGTCCTTGATATCGCTGCCACCTCACTTCTTGATCACACTGTCTGATCACACTGTCTGATCTCGCTGCTGGGTCTCGCTGCTGGGTCTCGCTGCTGGGTATCGCTCCTGGGCATCGCTCCTTGGTAATTCTTTTGGGTTCACGCCTTGATATCGCTGCTACACTTCTCGATCACCTCCATCTCACTCCCGGGTCTCGCTTCATGGTATTTCTTTTTGGTTCCGCTCCTTGATTTCGAAAACTTCTTGGTTGATCTCGCTTCGATCACATTGCCAGAGTTCGTTTCTTCATCTCGCTTCAGTTCATTCACGCCTTGTACCAATCTCGCACTCGAATAATGTCATCACCTTTCAACCGTGAGGCAAAAAAATCTCCTGGCAGACAGCAAAGCGAGGAAAAAGAAGATTGGGAATCATTTGTCAACCTCGAAGGCAGCGAAAAGACAACAGACAACGCGATGAATGCGGAGGAAGATCAGCAGCGTCAGGGACATGGGGAATCTGCACCGGCTCCGTCCTCTACAGTGCGTCGTCGGCCCACTAAAAAGCAACGGCGAAGTAAGAACAGTCCCGAGCCTGACTACTCGGCTATGGTTCAAGGCCAAATGGCGGGAACACATCGTACCGGCCAGGCATGCGACCGTTGCAAGGTATGTTATCAATTTCCATTTCCAGTCCGTCGTCACTTGCAAGAATGCCTTTGCAGAAGCACTGTCCAGGTGGCGGGAGCATCAAACACCCTAAGAACAATGACATAAGCGCTGTGCGTTTTCCTTTAAAGGATGGACGACCGCTTTTGTCACGGGTAATGTTGACATCCAACATCAGCCTTGTTTGGCAACGTGAATGATTCCACTTTGTGTGAGATCACAGAGAGGCTTGATTGTTTTGAGTCTTAAGATCATTGTTCCATGCATGCAAGTAGCATGACTATCCCATTAGCTTGTTATGTTCCGCAACTAATAATGGGTATCTGTTTCAGGCTCGGAAAATGAAGTGCGACTCTAACCCCACAGGATGTGCGAACTGCAGTGCTAGTAACTCTCCTTGTACGCAAACAGACCCGATCACGCGCGAATCTTATACTCGGGGGGAGCTTGAGCGTCTGCGAGCCGAGAATCAGCGACTGCGGCAGGAAAATCAGCAGCTTCGCCAAGAGGTCGAACGGCTACGCCCACCGATGGGGACTCTGGTTCAGAGGGGCACCACTCAACAGGGGGCATATGGGATGGTAAACCGCACCCATACGATTGTCTTGGTGTTTCCAGTTTGCTAACGTACGCAATTTCCAGGCTGTGTCGACGGGATACTCCTCTCTTCAGGGGTTAGGCCCGCAGCTCCCAAGACCAAACACAACCTCTTATGCGCATCCTGAGAGCTTATATGCAACACCACGACGTAAGTTCATCTTGTCCCTGCGCCCGGCCTAAATGTGGAGGAAGGAAGAGGCTAAAACAAGCAACAGGTCCGTCTTTGTCGAACAGAGGGAATAGTCACGGCCAATTTGGAAACTTGACACCTAACAGCACTTTGACGCAAGGATATGGCGCTCCGGCTGTTCAGAGTCTGAGTGCTGGCAATCTAAGCCAAAACTTTACGAATGGGGCCCCTTTTACAACAATGTCAATGATGCATCGTCCTCTATCACACGGATATAACCCTATGGATGCTAGCAGAAACAATGGGTTTCCAATCCAAACTCATACACAAGGACCCATGACACCCGTCATGAGAACTCCAAATGGCCTCAATACAGGGTTATCGGCACAGTCAGGACACACAACACCCCAAAATCGAAGCCAGGGGCAATCAGGTCTTCATATGAACCACACGCCCGAAAGGAAAGAGGAGCCCTCAAGTCCTAGTCCATTTGGAAATGGTAATCCGAGGCGCTAAAACCGAAGTGTTTGTTTGAATAGAAGCTGATCCTGAGAGTATGTTCCTGATATGGCAACGGGTATAGAGAAAAGTTTTCGGGTGTGTAAGAGCTTCTGAGATTCTCCGTTGTTTTAGAGAATCGGACTACACAGTTCCTTGGGTTGTTAATGGGTTCCATTCGCTTCTTTTATGTATTATGAGATCAGGGGATCTTTGTTTCTTCGGAGCGTTGAACTTGAACAGCGGCATGTTGTCTAGTATCGAGGCGTCGTGGCAAATTGGTGCGACGATCAATGAAATGACAGCCAATAATGATGTTTCAGTAAGACTCCCATATATGGGCAATAGCTTCGGGTCTCATGTAAATCGCATAGAGCCATGGTATAATCAAAATGTTTAAACCGAATGCCTTCGATTTCCAGCGAGCCGAACATTGGAGGAAGTCTCGGGGCCGCTGCCAAGGCCGGAGTTTCGTAGGTCCGCCCTCCGGAGGAGTGGACGGATTCCGTTGCTGCGACAACAACACCACTTACCGCCATTCAGCAGAATCTCAACCTGCGCAAGCTCTCAAACACCTTCATCTAACAACCGAAATGGCATACGGCTTTTCCGTGATCTCACACATACCATTCTGAGCTATGTGCTGTGAGAATCAGCTATGGCCTCTTATACTTTAACCGGTCACCGATCGCCATCCCCAGGCCAGATATTCGCCTCTTCAACAACCCCGATCCTCATTGACTCGTCCCCCTTGGGCCCCTCTGCATCGTCGATTCTAAGATCTGTTTTAGGGGAATTTGCTGAGCCTGGAAGCCCCGACATCACAGCAGATGAACCTTCGCGTCGTCCAGCCAAAACTTTGTCTAAAACTTCAGGCGCCCTAGCGTTGGGTCCAGCAAGGGAAAACTTGCCTCTGGGATGTCCAAATGGTTCAAAATATGCAGAATGGGATGGTGACTCGATAGGAATCACTAGTTTTGCCAAAGGTTGCTGCCCGACAAACAAAATCTCGTCAAATCTACAAACGAAGAGACCAAGAAGGAAAGATGGCTCTCAGAAAAGGAGTAAAGCCAGTGGCCTTCTGAATAAGACATTATCTGGTCGGTCAGTTAAGGCATCGGTGACTGCAATCGCCCAACCCCTGAATCATTCGTCGAAGGTACACGACGATAACATGCCGATTTCGATGAGAGGACCCAGTTTAGAAAGGGTACACTGTGATAGTGAATCGTCGCAGCTTGAACCCGCAACTAAGCAGAGATATAACTGGACGCCGGTAAAAGATACAACACTCTCTAGTATTGACCTCACTGCAGAGGCCAGCTCACCACCCGTTGGCGTGTCCACAGAGAGGAGCCGACAATTCACCGCTTTGCTTTCTAATTATGGTTTCACGAAAAGCTTGACTTCTAGCATTAACAGTGGTCACTCCCAAGAACTCCCCACGAAGAAGCGGCGGTTAGAGGTAAGATGGTGGACGGGAAGATACCTTCGCATTTTGCTAACGGGGATTTCAGCTCTTCCAAGGAACCATGAACAATGCACCGTCAGACGAAACGTCAAGCAATCTATCCGAGAACCGTCCAGCCAGGTCAAAAAGTACAAAAGGCAAGCGGCCGGGCAAAGCTAGATGTACCACAATCACATCTCTTTCCACAGCCCAATACGGGCGTCAAACTTCTCCGCCGACATCGAATCTTCTTGAATTCTTTCCGTCAGACGATACCGTCGAAAAGCCTTCGCAACAGCAGAAACCGAGACAACCGAGGAAGCGTCAGGCCAAAAGAGATGGAAGTAGAAGGTTTAAGGAAACGTCTCTATCTAGAGTTGCCCCAGCTGCAGATGCTATCAAGTCGTTGGAGGATCAGATATATCTTTTTGGGACATTGAGTCAGCTGGAACGAATTTCCACAGGCGAGGATTCACTGGAAACCGATTCAAACTCACGAGCCCTGTCTTCCGGCGCGTCTGGCGTTAATCAGGATTCTAGCTCGACACTCTCCAAATACAAGGCTTCTAAGAATCTTTGGTCAGCTGGTTGGAGAGACCTAGACGGCTCATTAGCTGATATTGAGATCGTGGATATGGTCAATTCAAGAACACCAAAGACCGTCAAACCGGCCGCAGTCTCACTGTCTTCAACAGGTACCAATGACTCGGTACAAGGGGCTATTCGAAATAACCTACTAGCCGATGTTTGTAAAGCTGCCCAAGCGGCATCTACCACATCTCAATCGGCCTCTTTGAAGGTAAGACAATCGTCGCCTTCTGACATTTGCAGACGAGTCTCGGAAAAGTCAGAATACAACCCCAGTCCGAAGGTCCAGGCTCCACCCAATAAATACAGGGTTGGAGCACAGGTTAGTAGTGTGGAAGCCATGCCTAGTTTTCGAGGGTTTACCACATCGGAGTTGACCCAGAAAGTGGCAGCTTTTGGGTTCAAACCAATAAAAAGCCGAGAGAAGATGATATCGTTGTTGGAGAAATGTTGGCAAACCCAGAACAAAACCTCCGTCACAGCATTGCCAAATGACAACCTGGTATCGCACAATGCAGTCCCTGACCAACAGGGAGCCAGAAGTCGGCACGATGCCGTAAAACGACAGGCCTCTCGGAAAGCCAACGGAAAATCGAAATCGAATGAGCCCCCAGGATCTTCTACATCTTACGATATTACACCTAGGAACAACCAGTCTGATTACGACGAGGGGAATACTGGGTTTGATACAGGTAGATCAGCGCCAGGGCTCTCTGAGTTGTCGTCCCAGCCCGTTATTGTGATTCCGGATAGTGATGACAGCGACGATGACTGCCACAATGACCGCCACAATGATACCCTGGACACCCAAGCTGGCGCTGCTAACTATCCTTCATTAACTAGCGACTGCATTTTCTCGAACATGCCCTTATCCGTACGTACAAGGGTAGGAGACCACGTCGAAGGAGAAAGAACATCTGAACTTCTTGATATAAACCAACAAATTACTAGGGCCATCAAAGCACAACCACGGATGCCTAGTATAAACGGAGTTAAGCGGCCAACGTGGCTCGAGAAGATTTTGATGTATGATCCAATATGGTTGGAGAATTTAACCGTTTGGCTAAATACGGAAGGATTGGATCGCATCGGGGAAGACAGGGAAGTTAGCACGATCACTGTGAGAGAATGGTGTGAGAGCAAAGGTATATGTTGTACTTGGAAACGGTAACATTGGTTGAACCATTCAGGATTGTCGTGGTAGGCCACAGGAGCCTGGCGGGACCAGGTTGAGCTTTTGGTTTGGGAAGTGCTTTTTGATTTTTCATGACTAGGCTTGACGATGAATGATGGAAGCATTTCATAGCTTCATTGTCAATGACTTGATGGCTATAGTCAGTTAGACTCAGCTGGGAATGCTACCGACAAAACCAATCATGTCGCGCCTCGAATGGCTATAGCGCCCATTAAGAGCATATCAATTTGTTTCCTTGCAGCGTCCCCGGCAACTTCACAACTCCCTTTGCATTGCTCGGCCTCATCAAGCTTCTTAAAAGCATCAGCTCCTACGGAGCCTAACTTGTATATCTTCTTTAATCTTGCTCGATCAGTCATTGAAGCTATGCTTTCCTCTGTAAAAGGGCAAAGGGTGGCTTTGATATTTTGCTCCAGGTGCCTGGATACACTCGAGTGGGTTATCTCAGGAGACGTGGAGACCTTTACCACCAGGAGACATCGTGTCGTATCTGATATTCCAAATCTTCGAAAAGAATCGGCGATCTTTTTCCCCCCCGAGACCAGGTTAGCCTTTCTACACAAGTCATGCTTGTACTTGGTTTTGCAGAATGGGTGAGAGGGGAGTAGGTGCCAGAGAGGCTAAGTGGTCCGTACATTATTGTTCCCTCCCAGGGCAAAGACTATTTCTGAGTGGACATTTTTCGATTTCAAACGGTTGTTGATGTAATCGCGAACTGCTCTGAAGACCGCTGCAAATATATGATTGCGGGAAAAAATCTACCCGTCAAGGTAGTTAGATACAGAGCCTGCAAAGCGTACATGGTATACATCATGCAGCTATGTATTTGGGGAAATGACAAGGAAGCTTGATGTGAGGCATCCATACCATAGTAGCATCAATGAATGCATACTCAAAAGCGGAATTTCCGGCCAAGAGCTGTTCCCGGAGAAAAGTGGCATTCTCCAAATCGCGGTATAATGCAACATGTACTGGAAGTGATTCAGGAAGCAAGGCGAGCTGATGGGTCTCGATAAAGGACATTTTTCAAAAGATTATGGCGTGTCAGGAGAAGGGAGTTCCCGGGAGATGCAGCTTTAGACTGGCTCGAGGTCTATAGAATGTACCCAGGCTGTGGCCAACAAGTAAGAGAATACAATTTAGCTGATTCCTCGAAACTGTCGGCGGCCTTGAAAGGAACTCTGGCGTGCAGTTGTGCTGGTGCAGCGGAGATTGGATCTGATAAGCCGGATGTCTGATGAGCAAAGTCATGGCGGTCATCTTGTGGTGAGATAGTTAACGTAATTGCCCCACCAACGCCCACAATCATCTCGCGCCCACAAATCCTTGTTTGAATCTCTCATCTTCAAAATTCAACAACATGAGCTATGAACAAGCAATTGCTTTGGCTATTGAAGATTTGGAATCTCAAGAGGTTCTAAATTACAAGGCTACAGCAATTAAATATGAAGTTGATTGAAGCATGTTGTCATGGTGATTCAAAGGCCAACAGCTCTCAAAAGCAGAGGCAACCTCTCTTTACCATAAGAATTTGTCAGATGCACAAGAAGAATCACTTATTTGCTATATAAATGAGCTCACAAACAGAGGCTTTCCTCCTACACCTCGGATTCTTCAAAATCTTGTGGAAGAACTGCTCAAATCACCCATTGGAGAGCACTGGGTTTCTCACTTTCTAGGCCATTACAGTGAATTCATCAAAAGCCTATATCTATGGTCAATTGATCAGCAAAGGAAGAATGCAGATAATAGTGTATACTATTCTCATTACTTTGAGCTTGTGAATCTCCTATTCCTGTTCTATTTCTGCATCTCTAAGGTCAAGTTTTGCTAACTATCAGTCTAGCTTAGGGAAAAGATTGAATACTACCAGATTTTGCCCTCAAATACATACAATTGGGATGAGAAAGGATTCATGATAGGTCTTCTACAGATGCTGAAGAGAATTGTTGCTATTGAAAGCTTGAAATCTGGTTGAATACTTGGTGCAACTCAGGATGGCAATAGGGATTTTATATCCTTGCTTGCTTGCATTTGTGCAGATGGAACAGCACTTCCTCCCTTCCTGATCTTTAAGGGGGATACAGGAGATCTTCAAGATAGTTGGCTTGTTGATTTTGATCCAAAAGATGAAGCTTTCTTTGCTGCTTCAGAAAATGACTGAAGCAGTGATGATTTTGGTCTGGAATTCCTCAAGTGATTTGATGCCTTAACTAGGCATAAGCTTGGCAAATCCAACAGTTCAAAATGTGGAAAATGGCTTCTTATTGTGGATGGGCATTCCTCCCATATCAACATGAAATTCATTAACTACATGAATCAGAATAACATCCTTCTTGCAGTCCTTCCACCCCATTCCACACACTGTCTACAGTCTCTAGATGTTGGAATATTTGGATCATTGTCAAATGCTTATTCTAAGCATATGAATGACTTTCTTTTTGAGGGATTTGGCTTCAATTGAATGAATAAATCAGCTTTTTGGTGGATCTTTCAGGCTGCTTGGAAGGAGGCTGTTACACCTCAAAATATACAATCAGCATTTGAAAAGGCTGGCATTCACCCCCTTGATTCAACAAGAATTATCTCACAGATTCAACCAGCAACACCACAGATTCTTACATTGAGACCAAAGACCTCTCTTGACACCCCAAACATACAAGCCTTTATACATGAGATTGAGATGGAAGAGCATATTACACCAAGAATCAGGCAGCTTATACAGATTACAGAGAGACTACTGCTTAAAAATGAGATTTTGACCATTGAGCATAGAGATGCAACTCAAAGCCTCAAGTTCAAAGCCCAACATCAACACCATGAAAGAGCCATGGAACACCCCAAACATACAAGCCTTTATACATGAGATTGAGATGGAAGAGCATATTACACCAAGAATCAGGCAGCTTATACAGATTACAGAGAGACTACTGCTTAAAAATGAGGTTTTGACCATTGAGCATAGAGGTGCAACCCAAAGCCTCAAGTTCAAAGCTCAGGATATCAATGCTGTGGAAGAGCCATGGGTCTTTTGGATCCTGAGAAGCCTGGTCAAGCTCAGTTCTTTTCTCCCAGAAAAGTAACTAATGCAAAGGCCAAATTAGTGGAATTAGAGAATGAAAAGAAACAAGAAGAAGCTAGAAAGCAAGAGGTCAAGCTTCAGAAAGCTATTGCAAAGGAAGTCAAACTTGCTGAAGCTGCAGAAAGGAAGAAAGCTCATGAGACAGCCTGTATAGAAGCTCAACAGGCCAAGGAAGCTGAAAAAGCAGCTAAAGCTGCTCAACAAGAGGCTCAAAAGGCAGAGAGGGAAGCTAGGAAGGCTAGGGAAGAAGCTGAGAAGCTTGAACAAGCTCATATTAGAAAGGAGATCAAAGAACAGAAGACTGCCAAGAAGGCCTGTCAAAATAGAAAGGCAGGCAGGGATCCTACTAGGTCAGGGACTTTAGAAACCTCTGTTGTTGATCTTACTACAATGGAACCAAACCTAAAGAAACCCCCCAAAGCAGATTCAACCCCTCCAGCTCCAAATTCAAATAATGCTGTCACTCTTATTCCAGAGGAGTCAAAACCAACTTTGTCATGCTCCAGTCACATTATTAGGCCATCCATGAGGATTTGGGATAATCTATAGAGATTTATATGTAATATTCCATTTGGTTTACTAGCTACTAATATCTCATTTGAATATCTTATTTTGTTGTTGAGAAATCATGGAATTTGTAGAGGGCTTCAAGTTGATTTTTGTGGGCGCGAGATGATTGTGGGCGCTGGTGGGGCAATTACGTTATGTCATTCTAACTGCGTCACGCGCCTGTTACTTAGCTTTTGTAATTTTCCTCGTCGTGGGAAATCGCAACTGCAGCCTCCCTCATATCAAAGGCCAACAACCCTTTGGAAGGATGTTGAAATCTGATCCAGCTCTGTTAATTTAATTCTCCAGCCCATTGTTCTGATAGAAGCTGGCTAATTGAGGACAAAAGGCCAAACACCAAATGGCTTCACCCCTATCAATCTCCCAGTTCGCTCTCTATAGTAATGGCTGGCATCCAGACCATCAAGATGTCTGGACACAATCAGACTGAACGAAGTTACCCAATTCTGAAAGTGTGTTGTGATGAGCAAACTGCTCCTCCCATATAGATACCAGCTACTTACTTTATACCTTTTCCCTTTCCTCATCATGCTGATGACATTAAGGGCTCCTCTGACTTCCAGGAACAACCTGGATACATTGATACAGCAAAAATGCCTTTTGAAGCCCTTTATCTTTGTCCCATACGTCCAGATTATGGTGTGAGATATCTAACTCCTTCACTAGAGTCTAACTCACCCAAGGCCTTGTTGTTGATATCACCAAAGGGCCTCCTTCCTGCGCCTAAAACCACCAGTCCTGCAGAACTTCCTTTCTCCACCTTCAGGTACCTCTTTTCTTCACGCAATGTGAATGGTGATGAGTACCACGGACAACCTGACATTCCCCCAACCCCACTACTGACATTTTGACCACTAGTCAGCAGAAAAGTTGTTCTGTTTCCTGCGGTTTTGGGACTTGGGGCATACCCTTATGGAGCCATACCTGTCCGACATATAATTCTTCCCTTTGATCTCCACGGTGACCATTCGGCGCTTAATGATGATGAAAACCGGAAACTCATCGCTGAGATATTTCCCGATGCCATATCTCTTAGGCTTGATACGTTTTTCCTGCGCCTTCGTATGAGGACGCTGCCTCCTAAGCCATGGCCGCGAACCCTCGCTGGAGTTCCTGTGTTATTTGTGATCCAGCTACCAGAGGCACGCCATGTACGTCCACCCGGATGCTTCGGCTCTTCTAGCGTCCGGTTCCGTCAAGACCTCAACTTCCGAAATGATATCGCCAAGAAACGCCAACTGTTTGAGCTCATCAAGCAGTACTTCTACAAAGTAAGCATTGAAATTACTGAAATCCAGCATTGGGGGAATTTCGTTATGATTGTCCTCGAAAGTGATGATACCGATATGTCAACTCTCCCAAGCTTTATAGCAAGCTGCCCGTGTAAGTATGCGTTTGAAAGCAACATGGGTCGACCGAAAGACCTTCCCTTTCTACACAACATGGTGCCTCAGATAGATGTCTATGACAATTCTGAATACGCATTTTTAAGTCCAGGCGTTATGCTCAGTTTTGGAAAAGACAAATTTGAAGGACAAGAATCGTTGGCAACTGCTGGAATACTTGTGCGAGACATGCATGGAGATAAATACATGACCACCGCAGCCCATGGCTTCCCTGGCCGGCCCGTATTCCATCCAAATTTGCATGGAAGGAAAATAGGAGAAGTTAAGGCGACGAACCCTTATACTAACGTTGCGCTCGTCAAATTATCGCATGGGGAGATATTCACCAACGAGCTCTTCCAAAGCTGTCATATGCTAAACTCGTCGCCATCGTTGAAAAGTTTCTTGCCTGCAGACGGGGTAGTAACTGGCGATCTCGTCTATATGGATAGTGCCTTTGCCGGTTACGCGGAAGGGAACGTCGGCCCTGATGCAGTTACTCGTGTGCGTCGCTTACCAGTAGATATTCGCCTCGAGTCCAAAGTGGAGTGGATTCAAACTCGTTGGCATTTCATGGGACAAGGTTCCTCCCTGAATCGCATCCCTGGGGTACGTGGAACAGTTATTTGGAATGGGGAAGGAAGGGTGTTGGGCTTCTTTCGGTATGCCCCCGTAAGCGGGCCGTTTTCAGGTTGGTGCCAGTCTGTGGCTACTGATGAGATGATTGACATTGGATACACGGTTGTCTGAATAGGCCCTCTCCATGAGGTTGGTGTGCCTCACTTTCCTTTCATCAAGTTTCCAGAAGCAGCACATGTACCTTTTCATGAAGAAATCAAGGATGGGCTACGAACTCTATCATGGGTTTTTCCTGCAAGGAAAATAATTGTATATTATTATCACTAGAAGTATGTAGGACTATGCATCAATAATGGTAGTACGAATCAAATGATATAGTCTGCCACATTCTCTTTCGTGACGGTGTCGCCCCAGGTCTTGCCAAGCCTTTAAACGTCGCGGCAAGGAAGCATCCAGAATGCCGGGCTGGCTGACTAATCCAATAACGTCACTCTGTCCAGCAACCTTGTGTTCTCTTGCTTCTCTGCTCCATCTTTTCTCGCTCCCTGCTCATCCAGCTTCTTATTCTACTTGTCATACGCATTTGAATACTGTATTCGCATCATGGCTTATGTGCTACGGCGACCTTTCGCCGTGTCAGCGGCCTTTCGCCAAGTCCCCAAATCTATCAACAAAACCACCGCGGGAATCCGCTTCATTCACAACGCTCCCAAGCGATCCGCGAAAACCGCCTCCTCCTCTCCATTCCTAGTCTCCTCCTTTGCCCAAGCGCGACAAAACTTCAGAGATGCCTTTCGACGCACGTACATGCAACAACAATATGCAGTGCAGGACCGGGGAAACCTAGCCCAGAAACTCCTCTACGGCGCTGCTCTCGTGGGCGGAACCATCGTGGCAACCAACGTGATATTCAACCGTGAAACTCGAGAAGATGGTGGAATGCCGGATTATGAGCGCAGTTACCTGAATGATACGTTTTTACACACCGGTCTAGGAGTGGGTATTATTGGTATTGCTGCGCGCGCACTGCATACGAGCGGGTGGTCGTATAGACTTATGGCTACCAACCCGTGGGTGGTTGTTGGCTTGAGCTTGGCTGCTAGTATTGGAACCATGTACGGCACTTTCTATACCAGCCCTGAAAAGTAAGTAATTTCGTTATCCTCCCTCCCTCCCCAAAGAGATAGGTCATGCTAACAAGTTTTGCAAACAGCTACGTCCAGAAATACGCTCTCTGGACCGGTTTCAACCTTGCGCAAGCCGCCGTGCTCTCTCCACTGATGTTCCTCCAACCCGCTCTCCTTGCTCGTGCCGGCCTCTACACCGTGGGCATGATGGGTTCCATTGCCTTTGTAGGCGCCACCGCCAAACAGGAGAAATACCTCTATCTCGGCGGTCCTCTACTTGCCGGTGTTTGCGTCGTTGCACTCTCTGGCTTTGCCCCACTAGTCCTTCCAGCCACAGCCGCGCGAACGCTGATGTGGTCTGAACGGATATGGCTGTACGGCGGCCTTGCTGTTTTTGGTGGCTTCACCCTCTACGATATTCAGAAGATCCTGTACCACGCTCGTATGGCCGAACGCGGAATTGTGAAGAGAGACGTTGTCAACGAGAGTATTAGCCTCGAGCTTGATTTCTTGAACATCTTTATTCGGATGGTCCAGATTTTGGCAATGAGAGGCAATAACAACCGAAGATAAACGGATCTACACCCAATCTGTATTATATTATTCCCGATAATTCATGAAAAGGTGGCAAAGGTCGCCACCGATCTGACGAACCTGGCGACTTGAACTGGAGGATTTGCAGGATCATTCCCAGAACTGAATGCTTATCTTCATTCCCAGCCGCTGTGGGGTTGATGCTTGCAAATGTTCATTCGGCATCTAGTTGATATGGTTATATAGAGACAGATGGACAGTTTTTGAAGTCGATCACGGATCAGGAATTGAACAAGTCTCCGCTCACTTCGCTGTTCCAGTATCAATTTCCTCTCTCTACCCAAGTACGTGTGAAGATTCCAGGGCTGGGCGGTCTCAAATCTCTTCTCAGCAGTCAACATGCAGTGAAGTCTGAATTGAAAACTAGAGTTATTTAATCATGGATAGCACGTATCAGTCTAATGATATACATTCACCCAAAGCATGGAGCGATGGTGTAAGCGCCTGACATCCTGAACTCAAAAATAAGAAGCCACCACGAGTATGCTGTCATGCCAGCGTTCATAGCTCCAACGCAAAGAATATCACTGAAGCAAATACCAAAGAGCACGCTAAAAGTCCGCTCGATGCCCTCCAGGATCCATTCTCCTTCAACAGCCTGTCAGGCGATTTCGAACCCTCTCTCCCCGGTTTCCTTCCCCACTTCGGGTTCACAAAGACTCCATCATGTTCGGGTGATGTCCCATTCCCTTTCATCTTTGAGCCGCGGATAGGCCAGTCCTCAAATCCACACAGTCCACTACCTCCCATCTGATCTGCCGGGAAAAATATTTTAGGTAACCCGTTGTACATTGGCACCCGCAACGCACCCCAGCCGTCAAGCGTATAGTTCTCGCAAGTAGTGATCTCAGTCATCTCAGAATGTACGTATCCGCTTCTCGGAACCTTAACATGGTGAGTCGACCCGTCTTCGCCATGACTTGAGTACAATGTTATCATATGACGGCCTTCGTGTCCCTTGCGGAACACAGAAATACCGTTCAAGTCAGCGAGAGGGTAAATCGAGTCTTCGAGATAATCAGGGTCTATACGAATGGCTTGTTTGCGTATTTTGTTGACCGATGCTGTAAAGTTATAGAGTGGAGACTCGGTGTTGTATTTTGATAGCCAAATTGCTTCGCGGTTTGCGGGAACTCCCTTTCCTGAGAGGTGCTGCTCTTGCCCTTGGTAGTACATTGGGATTCCATCTGAAAGGATCGTAAAGGCGATGATGTTTTTAGCGAGCTTTGCCATTTTTGTAGTCAGTGAAATAGTCATGCCCTAACAGAAATAGCACTTACAGAAAGATCCTTATTGAAGGACGGAAACCGTGGCAAGTCATGATTTTCCGAGAAGGCGCCCAGAGCAAAGGTATCGCTGCAGGCGAGCGCCGCCTTCTCTACGCTTCTAACAAGCGCTGTCATATTTCCATTGCCAAACGCTTGAATCATGGCGTAGTATATCGGGTAGTTTGGTACACTCGGAATATGTTTCTGATACCCGCAAGCAGTCTCCAACTCCTTCTCATAGACCTCACCCGTTGCAAACACTCCGGCTGCGTTAACAATCTCGGTAAGATATTTCGTGTCGACATGTTTTGCAGCATCTATTCGAAGGCCATCGACAGAGAAGTTGGCAATTAAATCCCCAACCCACATCTTCATTATGTCGGTGACCTTATCGTCCTCAGTGTTAAGATCAGGTAAAGGTACAATCTTGTCCCCAGTCCAGCATTTTTGTGCGATATCGTAATCGTCGTAGTCGGTGATCTCACAATAAGGATGAAAGTACATTTCACTGTCGAAAGGGACAAACGTTGAGTAATTGACCTTTGTCGGGCCACTGCCGTCGGTAATGTAAGCCATGTTGTTGACAACAACATCGATCATCAAATACATTCCTCGTTCATGAAGTGCATCGCTTAAATCAAGAAGGTCTTTTTCTGTTCCAAAATTGTCGTTCAGTTCATAGATGTTGGTAGTCCAGTAGCCGTGGTATGCGTCCCCGTACTCGACACTCCCGTTTAAATTCCGCGTCACTGGTGAGATCATGATCGCATCAAATCCCATACCTTGAATATAGTCAAGATGGTCAATAATCCCCCTCCAAGTCCCACCGCATGTCAGGCCGTCCGCAGGGTCACATGGAGCTGTTGTGGATCCATCAGTCCTGGCAAACCGATCCGTGAAAACCTGATATATAGACCGGGCCTTCCAATCGTCAGTGGTGGCTGCAAACGCAAGGTTGAGCCATGACAGGCAAAGGGCTACAGTTTGAAGTAGCATTGAACTTAGGGAGGATAACAAAAACTCTAGCAAAAGGCTGGATTATAAAGATAGTATGCACAGTAAGTGACCAAAAGCTGGGACATAAGAATATATAACCAGGAGATGGCACCAAAGATTTGAGACTGTAAGAAGACTCAATGGGCAAATAGACAACAGAGGTGCACAAGTTGTGAACAAGCTGATACGTTCTGCAACAAGGCCTGAATGACGCGCAGCTGCCATTTGCAGCACATCCACGGTGATCGAAGCAAGGAAACAGCATCCAGCAGAAGTGGGAGGTCTCCCTCGCCATTTGTGCAATCTGATGGCATCTTTGCTCATCAACTGGCCAGGCGTTCTCATTGCAGCTTCCAGCGTGACATGAAATTCCCCCGGGCAGCGAGCCTTGAGTGTCGGGTTATCGCGGGAATTCTGTCAGTCACTGCATTCCGGGCCCAGGCAATGGCATCCCAGGCCCACTCCTCTCGTGCGTTGTATCTTCAGGCCCAGAGATGCAATTTCATTCCCCATAGCCTGTTCGTTTCTCCTTGATGTCGATGGATAAACAAACCGAGGATCAGCGGTGCTATTTTAAGATCTAGTTAGTCTTGGCGCAGTCGGCATCCCGAGTCCGACCTTTCATCTTCACTTTCTACGCGCCCATGTGCCATCTCTCTTCTCTCCCTGGGACGATGGCCATCTGCGGCCTCCATTGGTTGACTATGGCGAATCTTGTCTTAGCTCGAATTGATCAATGGTCTCACTGAGGGCCAGGAGCCACTCAGAGAAGCCTGTCCTCTTTGATGCAGCCAACACGCTGCATCTCCTGAGCTGCCTGCAGTTAGCCTGGACCTCAAAGGGAGTTGCCGTTGGAACAGATTAAATCATTCCTCGCCTGAGATTAGCTCACTCTGGTGCTTTTCTCAGGCAGCCTCCATTTTGACCAATTCACCCAAGCATGATTGTCGACCCACCTCAACATCCATTTGCAGGTCGTGTTCAAATCAAAGCTGCTAAACCGTCATCTAGAGTCTAAACGAAACCAAAGATAGGCCTTCTGCTTTGTTTGTTTCAGATTTCCCTGACCTAACTGGGTTGTTTCAGTTTCAAGGACTTTCACTCACAGTTGCTAAACTCATGTTGTCTTGTTCCTTGTGGCAAGCCTCTACTGTTTGGCTTTCAATGGAAATTGATGCTGGCACAATAGCATGAATTTTTCCTTCTGTTTTAGGTTGTATTGTTCTTGAGACTGTGGTGGGCAATCCCAAAAGAACGACAGTAGGACCGCTAGTCCGCCACCTATAAAGATGGTATCCGCATGCGAAAGCCCGTCCAGTTCGAAGGATACTGTGTCTGTCTTATACGCATTCTTCAACTACCAAGCTCGTCAGTCGCAGTTCAATTAATATAGTTCTTCTCACCTGAACTAGACACCAATTATTTTTGGTTCATGGAGCCATTGAGTTCAATACTTTAAAAGCTATGAAGTTTATAAGTTCTTTCCTCGTTTCCGCATTTTTTGCCTTTGTTACAGCGTCTCCTTTTCCAAAAGCTGCTCCAACCGGTCCCATCGCTGCTCATGCTACTTCGGCGGATGATTATCATCCTGCTCCTTTTCCTTGGTTTCCGCTAGTGCCGCCAGCTGCCCAGCCAACTGAGGACCTGATGTACACATTGTGGTCCCGAGATAATCAAGACGCTGGAGTCCCCGCCTCCCATCTCCCTGAGACTATGGGCGGATTCGCCAAGTTCCTTCGTGATGGGCTAAAAAGTTCCAACTGGCCGGCCAAGGCGGCGAATGGGGCCGGCGCCAGCACAGAAAACGGAATCAAAGAAAATAGTTGCCACCCATTGACTTTGATTTTTGCTCGTGGAACAGAAGAAGAGGGAAATATGGGCTCAGTTGTCGGGCCAGCCCTCGCAGCCGCGTTAAGAAAACTTTTAAACAACCAAGTGACCGTACAAGGGGTTGACTATCCTGCTTCCGTTGTTGTGAGTACATCATCCCACATTGGGTATTCGGATCTTGCCACTGACATGATGCTAACCTGGACGATTGCAGGCTACCTTGGATCTAGGCAGTGACGGCGGGCAATTGATGGCCGATTTGGTTGAGGAGTCATTGAGACGCTGCCCAATCAGTAAAGTAGTCGTGGCCGGATATTCCCATGGAGCTATGGTAGTCCACGACGCCGGTGAGATTCTAGAGGCTGGCGATGTTACGGCAGCCGTGGTGTTTGGTGACCCCCTGAAGTTTCTTCCACTAAACATTGTTCCCTCTGGGCATCTACGAGAGTTCTGCGCGACTGGAGACCCCGTTTGCGGAGAAGGAGAGGATGTTTCTATTCATAAATCATATGGACAAGATGCTGATGTAGCAGCTCGTTTCATCGTCATGGCTACTGGTTTGGATTGATGCATGTACAGTACATACGATAGATCCACTTATGTAAAGGCTCAAGGTCAGCTCATCATCTTGGAACCCAAGCAAGAGTGGAGGTCTATCCGAAGTGCCCTGGCTGCGAAGTTGCATAGGCTCCAAGTTCACTCCAAGCTCTCGCAGGTGTGGAAGACCTCTTAGGGATTTGTAGGCTCAGTTGCGTTTACTCGACACTGACGAAATCGACTCTGTAAATATGGAGTGAGAATAATATCCCTCTAGATAATAGCATGTAAGCTAAAACTAAGGGCTGCGCGATGCCTTATCAGGGGCCGCATGTTAAAGTTCTGGTTAGCGCTGCTCGACAATGCGCATTGCTGCTTTTACTGGGCCTTATTAATCGCCATCAACTCTTTCAATCACGATCGCCAACGCTTCACCACAACTCGACTTCCCACTGCCCTCTCGCGACTTCTTTAAGTGCCTTTTTTTTTCGTTACGTGTTTATTCCCTGATACATCTGCAAGATGTCTTCCGAGATGGATATCGATCAACCTACGTCGGATGACCGTGGGGCTCACACCGGGAAGGAAACACGTACTCGCGCCGGAGCAGTAGCAGTTCGGAGCATAGAAGGGTGGATCGTGTTAGCAACGAACATCCACGAGGAAGCCACAGAGGAAGATGTTACAGATCTGTTTGCCGACTATGGCGAGATCAAGAATTTCAACTTGAACCTGGATCGTAGGACGGGTTATGTCAAGGTGGGGCTTCACTACTCACGCCCAGTCCTCCTTTACTCATGAGGAGAACTTTTGGTGAAATTTATTTAATTCTGATATTTTATCTAACATCTGATACTCTCAGGGCTACGCACTTATCGAATACGCGACGCTACCAGAGGCGGAGGCAGCGATCAAAGCGCTCAATGGCGCAAAGCTGCTGGATCAGACAATCGAGGTCGATTTCGCCTTTGTGCGACCCCCGGCCTCCAATAAGGGAAAATGGGCCGGTGGGAATGGAAATCGCGGTCGGGGAAATCGAGGACGGAGTCGAAGCCGGGAACGCAGTCGCAGCCCAGAGGCAGGGAAGGATTAACCTGCAATAATCGAAAGAACATTCGTTAAATGGCAAGGCTGGAAGAAGCGCAAATAATGGCGGGTCCGGGAGTCGGAGAGATTATCTACGCCACAGTGATGCGGGGCCTCTCTACATGTTCTTGATATGCCATGTTCAAGATCCATATGACCCCTCAACCGTGATATGTTTCCGACCTTCTTTCTCGTTCACACCAACGGCTAATGGCGAATCTAAGCATCGCGGTGATGGACTGGTTTAATCAAGCCGGCTACATTTTGTTGACTGCAGGGCCATACTGGTTCGTCCTGTGGCGGGAAATGAGCCGGCGCTTGATGAATAAAATGATTAGGTTAGGAATTGGCCCAAAATGCTACGTTCATCTTTCAAAGCTAACAGCTCATTAGCAAGCACAATCTACGATCCCGAATTCAATAAGACTTTTCTATCAAAGACTTGGTATTGTAATTTTGGAATAGGCCTTTGCCACTTTGGCGAGTGCATCAAGCGTACAGATTCTATGCCCCATCTATTCAGCCCATCTCTGCCTGAAGAATATCAAAGACACTTCGCCATAAAAAATCTAGTAATAGCGAATCCATCCAACCAACTGGCGCATTCTGACAATATCAAAACGGATGCTTAGTCATTGTAACTCTCTTTTGTAACGCTGGGTGGGTTAACGTCATTGGCTCCCGGCCATTGCCAGCCCCTGCTTGTTCCCCGCAGCAAAGACTGAGACAAGACAAAGCGGCCGGGCGAGGAGCGGGGGGGAAGAAGCGATTGTGCCTTCATCGGACATGTCGGAGAGAAAAGACACGGTCTGCAACATCACGAGCTCTTCGGTCTCGCATACATGAGCCCCTCTTCCCCTCTCCTTTGGATGATTTCGCTATCAACCGGGAATCTGCATGTTCAGGCTGCGAGTCTCGTCTCGCTCTATGACTCTCTTTCCGGTCTGGATGATCGGAAAGTGTGGACAATACCCCAATCATCCAGTTATCTATTCTCATTTCTAGGGCGGAATGGGTCCCTTGTCCAAATTAACTCTATGGAAACGCCCTCTCTCATTGCTTCTGTGGGCGTTCATCCCATTTATCCTTTTGGTCCGCGATAATATCGCCCAGGCAAAGCCGTTGGACCATGGCCTTGAAGGCAAAGCAAATCATTTCATCGCTGCACGCGAGCAGCTTCCGCTGGCTGGCCAGTCAAATACGAATCCATTGACCGCTGATGAACCCCAGCAACCGATCCCTGGAAGTCTTAGGCCCGTCGAGGGTACCTTGAAATGGATTCTCGATGCGATTGATGTCATGCAGAAGGACTACTTTGTGGTCTGGCAAGCAAAATGGCCGTCGGCTAATGACTGGACCGCTGCTGTCATGGGAACTCAAATTTCTGCCACTATATCTGCGATCTCCTCGAGCCTAGACTATGTCTTACACCATACCCTTGGGTCGACAGTTGCAGGCAACTGTGATCCTGGTTCACGATCCCGCGATGCATCGGCATACGAGAATCTTATAGATTATTACTTTCAACAAACTGCTGCGTTCTGGTACGGAGAGGATTTCTTCGGATTGCGGTTGCAGGCCTATGACGATATGCTCTGGGTGGTGCTTGAATGGCTGGAAAGCATCAAGTTCCAGGTCCTGCATTCAGACTTGCATTATTCCTCGCACGTTGAAACCGAGGATGCCCTCCTAAGGTTTTGGCATGGGAACCAGTACAAGGTGCCAGCCGCACATAGGTCCCGTGTGTTTTATGACCTTGCTTCTAAGGGATGGAATACCACTCTTTGCGGAGGTGGAATGATTTGGAGCCCGTGGCTGGGTCCTTACAAAAATGCAATAACCAATGAACTTTTTGTTTCAGCGAGCATTGGAATGTATCTTTTCTTCCCTGGCGATATTATTAGTGATCCTATGTTAAGCAAGACGAGTCCCGATGATGATTGGGTGTCGATTCCGCGCAATCCGGCCCATCTCGAAGCCGCCATCACGGCATATGCATGGCTCAAAAACTCAAATATGACTGGTCGAAATGGCCTATATGCAGATGGCTTCCACATTCGTGGCTGGAACGAGCATGACAGGGGTACGGGCAAGTGTGATGTTTTGAACACGATGCTATATACCTACAATCAGGGCGTAATACTCAGTGGATTGAGAGGCCTCTGGCTCGCCACTGGATCCGCTGCCTACCTCGATGACGGCCATGAGCTCATTGATAAAGTCATCAAGTCAACAGGCTGGCCAAACACCCGTAGTTCTCAATGGCAAGGGTTAGGGCGAGGAGGCGTACTTGAGGATGCATGTGACAGTTCAGGCAATTGCAACCAAGATGCGCATACGTTTAAGGGAATTTTCTTTATGCACCTCGCCGAGTTTTGTCGTCCGCTGAGACCCCAAGAAAAACGTATTCTCGACGAACTTGCTTCCAACCGTTCCGTACAGGCAAATCGCGCTGGCGCCCTGGAAGATGAGTTTGAATCGCATCAAACAAAGTGTTCGCTTTACGGCAATTGGATTAAACATAATGCCAACGCAGCATACATGACTAAAAATGAGGATGGCAAGTTCGGAATGTGGTGGGGAAGGAAATATCCTGATCCAGATCTCAGCCCCATGGAAACCTCCGTTTTGCCAGATGGTGCAGTTGATTATCAGACTCTACAGTACACAGCCCCCGGATCTGATCTTCGGGAACCACGAAACCCGGATACCGATGCAGCCAATGCGGAAAACCCGAGCTTCTGGAAGAGAAATAAAGCGACACAAGCTAACGAGCCTACGCATTTTGGAGAAACGGCACGTGCAATCAACGCTCGTGATGTAAACGACCGTGGTCGTGGCCGAACAGTCGAGACACAGGCCGGTGCATTGGCAGTGTTCAGAGCTTTGTTCCAGTGGGAATCCTCACCTTCCCTGTCATCATACGGCAAATCACATCTATAAGCAGTTGTTTTCTGTTGCGGTGCTTGGGATTAGTCGATTCTTTTCATTCTGACATTGATCTTTCTTTCTTGGATGTTGGACAAGGTCGGAATTTTGTTTTGGAAATGACATCTTTCTCTCTGTGTCTGTCCTTCACAAGCCGTATATTTTTGAACGTTGCTGTCCTAGTGCTAAATCTCATGCTAGCCATGTGCAATTGACCTTGCAGCCGTCCGCAAGTTGCGTTGCAGAGAATGCTTGGACTTGAATCATGTCTTTTTCCGCTCCTGCACAACGTCTTGCTATCCGGAGCGCCCAACAGGGACTTGTACAAACTCTTCCCGTATGGGTCCTTTTTCCGACTCTCACCAATTCTTCTATTCGCTTGTGCCATAGATTCGGAAAACTCTTCATGCTTTTACGAGAGGACCTGATATGCATACCCGTTTACGAAACTGCAACCAATGCCCTTTATATTTGCCTGCCCAGCTCTTGACCATGATACCTGAAAGAGGTGTTAGAGTGGCTGGTAGATCTCGCAATAATGCCATTTGATCTAGCTTAGTTAAGGGTGCCATGGAGAGATACTGCAGGGTACTAGTGATCTTGCATCGGAGAAGAAACATTCGTACTCTCCAATCGAAACTGTGAAAGGGTGAGTCGTGGTCGTGATCGAGGTGAAGCTGTTCAACTGTTTCTGAGCACCAGGTCCGGTTTTATGTTCATCCGGCCGATCAAACCCCCTATTTCTTGGCTTGGTGATGGTTTGTTTGGTAACAACTCTCACGCATGAGGATAACATGGACTCGACATCGCCATGACACTCCCATTCGACCCCCGAACACTCACAAAAAGCGACCTTCACGGTGCTGGTGTCGGGATAACCTCCCAGACATTCCGAATCAAACATACCAGGGTGCTAGCAAAAGTCCCAGCTCTATCACCAATGTTCGGCAGTGATGTCCATGCAATCGAAAGGAAAGTGTACGAACGGCTGGGCAATGGCCATCCAAATATCCTTAAATACCTAGGTCAAAGCCCTCCGGACTGCAAGCTCTTGCAGAACGCGTTATTCTTCGAATATCACCCCCGGGGGATGCTAGCTGCTTGTCTTGATCAGTGGAAAGATGTCCCCGCGCGTGCCCGGTTTGTAGTTTTTATTGTTTTGACGAGAGGCATGTCCACACTGAGTTCTTGCATGAACTGATATTCTCCCTCGCTCAGAAAGCAATGGGCATTTCAAGCGGTCAGCGCTGTCGCATACATCCACTCCCACGACATTGTCCACGCTGACCTGGGGTTACACAACTTCCTACTTAGCGATGACGGAAGTATAGTGCTATGCGATTTCGCTGGCTCGAGTATTGATGGTTGCAACTCCCACGTAGCCCCTGGCATTCGATACTCAAATCCAATGTTCACGTGGGGCTACCCGAACAAAAAGGACGATATCTTCTCGTTGGGGACCGTTTTGTATGAACTTGATCGTGGGGAGCGGCTGTTTCACGGGCTAAGTGATGGAGAGGTTGTTCGACGTTTCAAGGAGAAGCAGTTTCCAGATCTGGATGACGTGTCAATGCCTGTAAGGGGCGTCATTGAAAGGTGCTGGACTAAGGACGGATACACAGCCAGTGAGGCTTTACGGGTATTAGGTTTGTTACACCTTTATAATGAGAGATTTAACCGGGCTTACTTCCCTTCTAGAACCACACTTCTCGGCAACGCCGTCGGTTTTCTAGCATTGTTCTTATGGAGCCGCCAACGTTTGCGCAAGCCGTGGGTTGACTGAGCTTCCGCGCGGTTTCTTTTGAATGAGACGGCAAATTGCACATCGTTAGCCTAACTTACCGAATCGCCTTCGCAAAAGCCAACCGGACCTGATTCCTCTCCAACATGGGCAGATCAGCGAAATTGACCAAGTTGCGCCCTGCAATCGCTCCATGACAAGGAAGAATAAGCTGCCCCCAGGGAGTGGTTCCGCCTGGGAGCGGCTCCGCCTCTTTCTGGTAGAGAAGAGCGTAGTCCAGCAGCGTTGGAGAGCCGAGCCGGGTGAGTTCGCGGTGGTTGGCAGCGGCGTGGTTGCTGATGGGCCCCGGGGGTCCTCGGGGATCCCAGATACTACGATAATAGCGTTGGAATTGAACAGACAGGCAGTTACTAATACACAGTGTGTCCTACTGCATCCGTATCTTCGAAATGCCCTGAAGTCCGGGGTTGGGCCCTTTTGACCTGGGTCAGGTCCCGCAGGTCCCGGTCACATAGGCTCTTTGTAATATCATCATCTCCGTAGATCTCGCGTTCCGTAAAAGTAGGACCGAGTTTCTACAGTATCTTTGAGCGAGGATTGTCAAAATACGGGATATCTGGCGCCCAGTAGGAAGATCTGTTGAAATAAAGCTCGCGAAAGGTCATCCTTCAGCTCACTGCGGTCCATTTATGCGTGGCTTTGGGTCCTTTGTGTAGCTTGTTTACCTGGAATAGACCAACGGCTGAGTGTCTAGTAAAGGGAGTTTTGCATGAATCTGGAATAGCATAATGGATGGATAGACTTGTGAATGCAGGTTGGGAAGTATCAGTTGCTGTGGGAAAATGTGGAGTTACCATGCACCCATCTCATCCGAAGATGATTTGGGACAGTCTGTCATGAAATAGATAATCCTCCACCTCGGATAGTTTCTGCTGGCGAGAGCGACAACACGGTAAACATGTGCCAGATGTATGTACAGCCATACCCTACCACAGAAGTTGGCAGCAGCATCATCGATGAGAAATCCACTTTTCCCTTTGGTAAGGCTGCTTGCTCACCGCTCCCATATTTTTCCTTTTTTGGGGCGGAAAAGCACAATTGCAAGCCAACGACGTGTCGGTCCACATGGACTCGTTAAAACGTCTCGGTGTGCACATGAAAGAGTTATGCGTGCAGGCTGCAATGTTTGGTTTTCTCGCTGAGGCGGGCTGGGCTCTTTTGCCTGTTTGAGCGTTTGTTGCGAGAACATAAACAGGGGGGTTCCGGGAAGTGATGCACGAGTAGTAGCAAGCAGGGAGAGCTGGGACATCTCCAACAAACGACATGGGGGGATTCTGCGAGCGACTGCCATCCATCCGGATGTGTGTATATCGTACCTTTCATATTATGCTCCATCCATCCGGGGATTCGTCCGACAGCCAGGGATCAACAGAGACGCACTTGGCACCTCATGCAACATTATCCGGAGGCGGATAGAAGTTGATGCTTCGGTGCTGAGAAAAGCTAGGCTGATGAGCCGCCTTTTACGAACACGGACGGACGACATGCAAACTTGGAATTTTCGAAGCCAGCCCGCGAGACTTGGGTCATTCCACGAACCAGTCCCATGGAGACGGCCTGTTCAACGGTCTCCTCTGCATGTGGCTTCTGTGAATTGTTGTTTCCATTCTGGTTTGGATATCTTGACTTTCCTTGAGCTTCAAGAAGGGCGGGCCAGTGTCTTTTGTTGGCTGCTTGATGAAATGCACTAGGGCCGGGGAAGGGGGATTCCCAGGCTGACGATTGGTGGACGAAGCTCGCAGGAAGATGGAGAAGATGCGTGTGCTTTTTACTGTTGGAGCAAGTGTACAAGCATATGTGATTGTCATTGCTCCAAGGAGACAGGGTTCCAAAATCCTAATAAGGAGGTCAGAATCCCATCAGATAAACTATGATCCAGGAACACTATATACATCACATGGACAGTAAAAAGGGTTAGGGTGCACTAACACACCCACTCATTCATGGATCTGTCATGAGGCCATGTCATCCAATATGCCTCAGGATCCCCCTTTTTCAGCTTCCAAAAATAGTAAATTATTTACATGCAGATCAGATGAAAATTCCATGGAAAAACTCTTCTTTGAAACAAAAATCTCATGGAGAAACCATATCTGAGCAGCTAGATAACTGTCATTCTATAACTCTAGTAAATTCAGTCCAAAAGAGTGTCTTGCTAGATAGTTAATTCATCTTCTATTTTCTTCTTGCTCTGAAGCTCTAGATCTTTAACATGTTTTATATAAGCAGACAGTAACAGAGCTTTTGTAAGAATATTCATTATTATATCTTCTGTACAGATATATTCAAGTCTGATCTGATCATTTGAGATTACTTCTCTTATAATATGAAATCTAATATTAATATACTTTGATCTGCCAGAGCTGACAGAGTCTAGAAGAGCTTGTGTAGATTGAATTACTTCTTGATTATTTTCATATATAATGTTAGACAAAAAACTCATACACAGAGCAGTTTGATCTTCTAGATTATCAGATTAAATCTTATTAATGTCTAGTTCAGTATATTCAGATAATAGAGTTGAAAGAAGCTGTTAAATTCAGTCTAGTTCATACACAGTATTTATTAGATTAATATACTCAGCATCATAAGTTAAACAGATAATTAGACTCTGCTGTTTAGCTTTTCATGCAATCAGAATTTCATTTAATTAAAATACATATTCAGAGATTAATTATCTATTCTCAATATCTGCAGCAAAATCTGAATTACTATAGTTAAATAAGATGAAAAAAAAGAAATTTGAGCTGAAGTTCTTAGTTAGCTTTCAGACTTTTATATAGATTGAGAGATTCTTAGTTTTATTCAAGTATTAAAGTACACAGCATGTAACTCATAAATACAGCTTAATAGAGCTAGCTGTGAACTTTAAGAGTCAAGAAAAGCTGAATGCTAGATCAGATCAAGTATACACAGTTAATTATATGATTTTATTTACTATTATGCAGTATAGAGCAGATTTCTCTTTAGAAAGAACTGAAAGCTTTAAAGATTTATTTAAAACTAGCTTTTTAGCTGTTGCCAGCAAATGAGACTTAGCTATTAGTTTAATTTGAGCACAAGTCTTGCAAATCAGAAGATCTTTGAGAACAGATAAATTGAGATAGCAATTTAGAGATCAAAAGTTAACATGATCTAGATATTGATATTATAGTAATAAGTTATTGTAGAATCTAATAACTAGAGCTCTCATTCTCACAAATCTTGTTGAAACCACAGTAACATAGTATAATTCTGATTCTATAAGTATAGTGAACCACATTCACTGGTCATCAGATCATATTTTGGCTTTATCACTCAAAAATAGTAGAGAGATTCTCATTTAATCTAGTTGGGAGACAGATACTAAGTTTTCAGCTAGATCAGAGCAATATCAAATCTTCAGAGTCAAATGTAGAGATTCTTCAAGATTAAAGTCAATAAGTTCATGGTCTTTCACTAAAATAGAGAAATCATTACTCAAAAGAACACATTTTGAAGTCAAGAACAAGATATAATCTTATATGATATCTAGAATATTCTGAAAAGTAATCAAGATATCAGAGTCTAGTAGATAACTGAGA